>CAMOHE010045200.1:24280-155632 GCA_946598075.1 Artocarpus hirsutus | reverse complement strand
TTCTCTTGGGATTTTTTTTTTTTTTTTTTTTTTTTTTTTTTTGGTCTATTTTGGTTCAAATCTAGTCTCATGGGCATCAAAGAAGTAACACACAACATCTAGATCTTTAACAGAAGCCGAGTTCTGAAGTTTTAGCTAGTCTAGCAGCAGAATTCTCTTGGATCAAGTCACTGCGCTATGAGTTAAGTCTTTCCTGTTCCTAAAGCACTAGTGATATGGTGCGATAATCTCAGTGCTGCAATGGTCTCAGCAAAACCTGTTCTTCATGCCAGGACTAAACATCTTGTGATTGATTTATATTTTGTAAGAGAAAAAGTAATCAACAAGGAAGTTGAAGACAGACATGTACCACCAATTCACCGGATTGCAGATATTCTAACGAAGGCAAACTCAAGTAAAAGATTTCCAGTTTTGAGAGCCAAACTTAAAGTTGAAAGTCTTTCAACCTTAAGTTTGAGGGGGGCTGTCAAAGCAGTTAGATTAGTTAAAGAACGAGTTTTAGCTTGTATTAATCATCTCTGTAATTAGTTCGCTTGCAGTTATTAGTTAGTTGAATATGGTACACGTGTACAGTACTGATAGGCTTAAGTAAGCAAGTTGATTAGAATACAGAGGTAGTTTTTAATCTGATGTACAAATTGTTTCAGAGTAATGAAAATCAATTGAATCATTCGTACATAATTCTTTCCTCTGTTCTTTCTATTCTTTCTACAAACATCCTTAAATTTTATAAATGCCGCACATGTTTTAAGTGTTATACAATTTAAACATATAATATGGCTTAAATTATGGTACAACTTTTATAAGTGTGTCATAAGTAAAGCTTTCAAAGCATGTTATATTCTCTTTGAAATTTGTTTAGTAATAGATTAATTATCAGTAAGGGCATTCTTAATATTTTAAAAATTTGATTGGTTAAGGAGTTAAGTTTTTAAAAATCATGTTATAACAATTCAATAAATATATTAACATTTCATATATGCATTTTTTGTGCGTTTGATCGATCGGTTTTAGAATTCCAAACTGATCAATAAAAATTGTAGCCAAAGCCCACCAATAATAATAATAGTAATAATAATAATAATAAACATTCATCTTCATGGAAATTCGCGCAATGACAAAAAAGGAATTAATATTGACCAAGAATATCAAGGGCATAAATACACAACAAATCAAAATAGATTGTCACGTCATTTAATGGCATCATAAAGATTTTAAATCTTAATTCTCTTATATCCATAAAGATTTTTTTTTTTTTTTTAACTTGATAACTACCTATTTAAAAACACGTGAAGAAAATGAAGAGAAGCCCAAACCTGCCATTACCATGTCCAACCTATCATCACTCCATTTGTAATTTTTTTTGCTGAATTTTTCTAGTATTTAGGTCATGATTTTGGGATTTTTTTTTTTTTTTTTTTTTAGAAAAGATTTTGCAAATAATTCTCTTTTTTCCGTAAAAACTCATTTTGGTATGGCTTGTCTGTAACTGCACGTTTGCCATGTTTGGGTCGACAATGGCATTTTTTTCTGTTTTTGAGAATAACAATGGCACTGTTTCTGTTTTTTGAGAATAACAATGACATTATTGTTATAAATAAATAGGAAAACAAAAACGTTTCTTTATAAATCTCACGAAACTATCCAACGGTAGAAAACCAACCTGCAATTCAGATCGGTCCAGGCGCTAAACGGGAGCTAACGACGTCGTTAATATGAGAGCGTTATAGCAAGCGCGCGTAAAGCAACTACCAATTTCGCCGATGCTAGTTCACACCACCGTCTACTTGCTTTCAGAAAATAAAAATAAAAATAAAAATAAAAATAAAAATTCTACACCATTAAGGGCCCAGATTAAAAAAGTTGATGGTGAGAATATCCTATATGCAAACCACGTGCTAACCTAATTAGAATTAAAATATTATGAAATATGAGAGTTAAATTTATTATACATTATATTAAATTTTTGTTTTTATATAAAAGCTTAATGGTCTAACTGTTGGAACCTATTATGTAGCACTCGAGCACTTTCAATACATTCAAAATGCAATAAGTCAAAGATTATGTAAGACAAAAATACAATTTAAGAAAAAAAATACGGTGTAATAATACAAAAAATTATACAGTATTAGAATAATACAATATGAAGAAGTACACTGATAAAGTATGTAATATAAAAATTACACTATAAAAGTAATACAGTGTAAAAATTTGACTGTTTAAGGATAAATAGTATAAAAATTAGACTGTTTAAGATAAAACAGTATAGAGATAATACTGTTTAGAGAATATGTATGAACAAAAAATGCTGTACCAGTATAAAAAATGTACCGACAGTATAAGAAAAATACTGTTTGTATAAATTTAAACTGTACAAACTTAGATAATATTGGAATTATATTATGTGATGGATGAAAATAAGTATGAGAGGTTATGAGACCTATGAACTGTATGAAAAAAAATACCGACAATATAGAAAAAATACTGTCAGTATAAACTTGGACTGTGTAAAAAATTTAGTGGATACCCAATGGATTTTGAATGGGCCACCACACTATGAAATGTGGCCTAATCACCTAAAGCCACCCAAGGGAACCCACTTGATTACCATGAGTCAAATGGTGACTCACCACCTTTTTTAAAAAAAAAAGAAAAAGAAAAGAAAAGAAAAGGAAAAAAATGGTGAAACAATATATGATACAAGATACCAAATGTTCGTCTCCAACCTGCAAAGAAAAAAAAAAAGAGGAAGAGAGAGAAACGTGAAAAGGAAGAAAAGGAAGAAAGGAAGGAAGAAAGAAAGAAAAAAAGGCTCCATTTTCTTCTTTCAAAATTGCCACCTCCAAAGCAATTCTTTCTCAAAAATTTTGATGAATTCTAAGCTCAAATCATGCTTAAAGCAAGTTCAAAGGGTTTGGTTTAAGATTTGTTACTTATGGAGGTAAAATCTCAAACTTTTTCTTATGGGTTTTGGTGGTTTTTTTTAAGCTTTTGGAAGGGTTTTGATGAGGTTTTGCCATGGTTTTTATAAACAGAGCAAAACAAAGTTTTGAGCTTTGCAAAGGAGGGACAAAAAAGTTGACAAAGTTTAGGTAAATTTTTAAACTTTTTATTTGAAATTTATATACATATCAAGTGTTTGATAAATGTTTTGGACTATGGTATGTAAGATGAATGTTGAGGCATAGTTGTTTTATGTTATATGTTGATAGTGATGATGACAGAAAGAAGAAAGTAATAGTTTTGGTGAAATTTCAAAAGGGGCTAAATTGCAAAGCAAAGTCGATTCTCGACAGATTTAAAAATCAGCCAAAAAGTCCCCCTAAACGTTGGAATTTCAAAAAAGTTACAACACAAAAGTTGTAGAACTCATCAAAACTATTGGGACATTTTGAGCAGTTTTCCAAAATTCTGCTCGATTGATAAGTTATGAATTTTACAAAATATGTTAAAGTTAAAAAAAAATCTTTAAAGGGCAAAAACGTCCTTTTACAAGAGGAATTCGGGTAAGGTACTTTAAGAAAATTTGATCTTCTTAAAAAATAAGGACTGATGGTTTAAAAAGATTATTTTTGGTTCTAGGGCCAAAAATGTAAATATTTTTGTATTTCAGGCCAAAACTATAAAATTGTGTGAATATTAGGTTTTCACTAAGGAATGTTGGTTTCTTATACTTCTGTAAGCAGTAAGTATCATAGATGCTAAGTTTTGAAGAAATTAAAGTTTAGTTAAGGAAATAATGGAAAAAAAAAGAGTTAAGAGCAAAATGGTCATTTTATAAAAAATTGCCAAAACGGACCCAAACACCCAATATCGGGAAACGTTCCTTAGTGGGAATTTTTTCGTAATATGTAGGTAGTAGAACGGTAAAGTTAAGCAATAGGTTTTATAGAGTTACGAAGTGGACGAAAACCCATTAGGGGTAAAATCGTCAGTTTTGAGGAAACGACTAAAACAGAGTTGTTCAAACTAGCAAAATGTTATTAGATGAAAAATGTTACGTAATGCGTTAAGTAACAAAACCACTAGTGAGACGGGAAGTTTAACTAAGGGACGCTTAAGAATAAACGTAACCTGGTAGGTTACAAAGTCAAGTAAAGAATAAGGTAACCCGATGGGTTGCCGAGCTAAGCAGAAAGAATAGTAACCCAGTGGTTATATAATTAAGCAAAGGGAAAGATAACCCGACAGGTTACAAAATTAAGTAAAGAAAAGGGTAAACTGATAGTATACCAAGTTATGAAAAAAAAAAGGAATGAATATTTCATGTTTAAGTTATATTATCAATTGAGTAGATTGGTAATAAAAGTTAATTAATAAGTCGACTGTCGTTTCATCAGGACACAGAGGCCGACTAATGAAAGGAAAAGGAAGGAAAGGGGAGGTTAGAGCTAGAACCAAGTAAGTTTCAAACCTCACCTACAACATGAAGAAAATAATTTTTAAATATTTATGTATATGTTTGCAAACGAGTTTGTAATTATTATGCAAGTTTCTTTTAAAGTATGCTTGCATTTATTATGCAAAAAGTTTTAAAGTTCAAAAGAAGATTTGTAATGAATTTGCAAGTGTTATGTTTAAAGTCTATTTGCATATTGATATGTACAATGTTTTTAAAAGTTCAAGTTATGATTTTTCAATGTATTTAAAGTATGTTTTGCATTTTGTTAATACATAATGTTTTATAGTTTAAGTTACAAGTTTTAAGTTGCATTTGTTATGTAAAAAGTTGCATTTGTTATGTAATAAGTTTCAAAAAGAACAAGTTATGATTTACAAAATGTGTTTACATTTTATGTTGCATTTGTTATGCAATAAGTTGTATTTGTTATGCAATAGGTTTTAAAGTATAAGATATGATTTGCAAAGGTGTTTGCATATGATGTGTTAGCATTTGTTATACTCATTAATGTTAAAAAGAAGGTAAAGTAAAGACGATAAAAGAAAGTATCATAATAACCTCCTTGTTGTGAGGTAATGAAAGTAAAGTTAAGGTTTGACCTCCTAGATGTGAGGTACATGACATCGATGTTCGATGGTCTCAAGTCTTCTGCAAAGAAGGCATTATGTTTATGATCTCATAATTAATAATGTTGGTACAAACACTAAAGTAAAATAAGAAAGTTAAGAAACAAATGATGGAAAGTTAAAGTAAGATAATGAAAGTTAAGGAACAGAAGTAGAAAGTTAAAGTAAGAAAAAAATGTTCATAAAATGCTCATAATTGAGGTTCATAATTAAGCATAATTGAATTCATGCATTATGAATTTGCTTGTATTCTTTATTACAAAGTATTTACGTTAAATGCTTAGGAAAAACATTCTGATGAATGTTTTATGTTAAGTGTTTATGAAAACATTTTCATGGTTACAAGAAAATGTTTATAAATGACGTTTTATGAAAAGCATGCTGAGGATTGCTGCATTGTTTTATGAAAAGCGTTTATGAAAAACGTTTTAGAAATATTTTATAGAAAATGTTTATGAAAAACGTTTTTAGAAATGTTTATGAAAAACGTTTATGAAAAAATGTTATAAAAGAAAAGTTTTTATGAGAAAGTTTTTAAAACATGTTCAAATGATTTGTGAGAATATGTTTAAACTTACTAAGTGAAAGCTCATTAAAAGTTTCTTTATGCTGTAGGTAGTTTTATAGGTGACTAGTAGACCCGTTAGAGGAGTTGGGTGCTACGGATGATAGATGTAAGGATTTGGGTATAGGTATCACCACAGTTTGTTTCCGCTATATAAAGAAAAGGTTTTACACTATTTAATATAGTGTTTTCAAAGTATTAAAAAAATCATAGTTTTAAGAAATAATTTTAAAGTTTTACAATATATTTACAAAAAGTTTTATTTTCTTATAAAGTTAAGTTTTAATCAATGATTTAGTAAATGTTTCTTAATAAGTTTTAAGAAATAATTTGAAATGGTTTTAAAGGTAAGTGTTGATCAAGGTCTCAATTTAAAATGCTACAAAAGTCACAATGGCTTGTAAGTATGTTTTAAAGGATGTCAAAGGAAAAAAAAATTATTTAAGTATTTTTCTTACTAAGTAATTAAGATTACTGTTTAAGTGATGATATTTTAAATAAGTAAAATGACTGCCTGAAAGGACGGGTCGTCACATATTAGCTCTAATTAGGTTTCCAATTAGGTTGTCAAATTGAACTACAACAAATGCACGTAAAGCAACTACTAATTTCACGAATGCAAGTTCACACTACCGTTTACTTGCTTTCAGCAAAAAGAAAAAAAAAATTCTACATCATCTTTAAATGGTGATTTACATAAGTGTCTAATTATAAGACCTTAAATCTAAAACTGTCCATAAACTATTTTAATTATAAAACTATCCGTTATTTTATATGTAAAGACCATTATAGCCTTAAATTGTAATAAGAAATAATTAACCTTTATATTATAGACTATTGTATATGATTTTATTTTCTTTATCTCATAATTAAATAAGATTATAAATTTTTTTCATTATCATAATGAAATTAGTTTATAATTGTGTTCCTTATGATAATAAAATAAGATTATAAATTCATTCATTTATTATCATAAGATTTGTAACTTTATAATTTTATATGCAACTTTCATTATTATTAAAGTAAGGTAGCTATATATATGTGTATATATAAAATTATAATTTCTTTCATTATAATTATAATTGTCTTCATTATTAATGTTGAACACCTATATATATATATATAAATATATATAATAAAAGCATAATGACTATATTTTTATGATAATGAACTAAAACTATAATTATATTCATTATCAAAAAGATTTGTAATTTTATAATTATATATAACAACCTTTGTTATTACAAAAGTAGGATAGCGAAATATATATGTATGATTATAATTTTTCAGTATCATAATAGAATAAGTTTGTAATTGTGTTCATTATGATAAAGAAATATGATTATATATTAATTTATTTATTATCATAAAGATTTGTAACTTTATAATGATAGTTGTTTTTATTATTAATGTTGAACACCAATACATATATATATATATATATATAATGATCAATGTCAATATATAATGATTGTATCTTTATGATAATGAACTAGAACTAAATTAATTTCATTATCATAAAGATTTGTAACTCTAAATTATAATTATCTTTGTTATTAATGTTGGACTACATGCACACACACACACACACACACACACACACACACACACACGTGTGATCAATAAACAAGAGCATAATGGCTGCATCTTTATATTAATGAAATAGGATTATAGATTCAATCGTTATCATTATGAAATATAATTATAAATTCTTTAATAGTTTTATATATGATTATGAAGAATAAAATACAAATACATATGTATATATATATATATATAAAGATAAAAATTTTAAGATCAAGGAATAGGAGCATAATGATTGTAGATTTATGATAATGAAAAAAATTATAATTATATTAATTATTTTGACAAATTGTGTTTGTGAGTATAATGACAACCTTCATTATTACCAAAGTAAGATAGCAAGATACATATATATGTATATAAGATTATAATTTTGATTTTTTTAAATTAATGTTGAACACTGCAATATATATATGATCAATGATCAGAGTATAATGACTGCATCTTTATGATAATAGACTAGAACTATAATTATATTCATTATCATAAAAATTTGTAACTTTAAATTATGATTGTCTTTATTATTAATGTTAGACTATACACACACACACACACACATGTATGATTTAGAAACATAGGCATAATAGTTACATCTTTATATTAATTAAATAGTATTATAAATTCATTTATTATCACAATGAAATATGATTATAAAGTCTTTAATAGTTATAAATGACTATGAAAAATAAAATATGAATATATATTCAAAATATGCAAAAAAGAAATAACGGTCATCATAAGTTTATAATTTTTTAAAAGTAGATATATTTGTAATATTGTTGAAAAATTATTTTTTAGACTCAAGATCTTCAAATTGGATACTTTGTGTAATTACTTAAAAAAAAAAAATTGACGATGAGGATATACTATGTGGGAACCATACGTTGTTGTTGGCAAGAAGCATTCATGACAAAAAAGTTTTGGAAATGTTTGGTTATGTTTTCCGAATTTTTAGAAATATTTTCACATGTTTTTTGAGACAAAAACTTTAAGAACACTCTTAGTATAATTCTCCAAAAAATTTTATTTTTCAAAACAAAAACATTTTCACTTATTTTAAAAACAAAACCAAATAGCCACATTGTTTTTGTGTTTTCTTTCTTCTCAAAGTGCTTGTTGTTTTCTTGAATTTTTTTTAAATGAGCCGTTTTGCTTTTTAACGAGTTGTTATTTTTATTTTTTTTTCAAATATGTCGTTTGTAGTGTCGATTGTTACCCTATTTCTAATAGAGGTTGCCGTTTGTAAGTAAGACTGTCGTTTTTTTCCGTTGTAGTTATAAAAGTAATTGGCGTTTCTTGAAGATGTTGCCGTAGTAAATTCATGTGAAACACAGAGAGTGATGTTGTCGTTCCTTCAAGTTCCAATCTTTGTTATGTAAGCAATGTTGTCGTTTAAAGAGGTCACTGTCGTTTACAAGTTAAATTTGAGGAAAAAAATTATTAAACTTCCACGCGCCAGCTCTTACTTGCAGTCCAATCGCTAAAATAGGCCATATAACGACGTCGTTTAGGACGTTTCCATACTCTCGACGGCGGATAAGGAGTGTTGATTTTCAAAGTCACAATCTTCATCGACACGACCGGATCAAGAAAAAATTAACGTTGCGAAAATCCCCTTATGGGACCCACCGGTCTATTTTTCTTTTTTCTTTATTCTTTTTTGCTCCGAAAATCTAGGACGGACCCATGAGCGCGTGTCTGCGCGTGTCGCGTTGTTGACCCCAACAAAATCTCCCTCTTGAAAAAAACAAACATAAAGCAGACTAGGACTTGGTATCAAGTACTGGAATCATCTCTAAATATTAAAAAAAAATTCTCAAAAACACATTCCATACTCTCTGATACACTCTTCCAGATTTCCCTCTTAGCACTCTTATTATCATCAAAATATATTCTTTCTTGCTCCGTTAACAAATTTTGTTTGTTGCGTGATTCATCATTCTGATACCAATCTTGTTGCGCTGGTCAGGTCAACAGTTTTTTTTTTTTGGCATTCCTTTAAAAGCTCATCATATTCTCACTTGTAAAACAAACCCAGAAAATCCCATTTACTCAATATTATTATTATGATTCACCATCCATTAGTCTCCTCTAAAAACCCATCATGGAGAACAATAATCACTCCACAGATCTTGAAGAAACACCAAATCCAATCTCCTTCTTTAGAGTTGATGAAGAAAAGACCATTCCTTTGTTTTCATCCCCAAAACCCAGAAACCCAAATCAAAACCACCACCAACAACACTTTTGTTACCGCCTCAACACAAGTTTTTCATCGGAAAAGGGGTGGAGAAAAAAGGAGTGCTTTTGTGAAAATAAAAAGAGATAATGAAGTTGTTGTGGATAGGAATAAAGAGATGTTGGTTTTGTGTGGAGTTGGGTATTGGGTTCAGGGTTTTAGGTGCTTTCCATGGCTGGCTTTGAACTTCCACATGACTCATGCCCTTAACTTGAACCCCTCCACTTTGCAGCTTGTTCAGAACTCTGGGAACTTGCCCATGGCGGCCAAGCCGCTTTATGGGATCTTGTCTGACGCTTTTTCCATTGCTGGCGCTCGTAGAATACCTTATATTTCCATTGGAGGTTGGATATTTGTTAGTCCTGAATTTGCCTCTTATATATCATGGTTATACTGTATTTATCTGCTCTGCTTTTTTTCTTTTATAACTTTTATATTTCCCTAAATTAGTATTTTGGATATTATGAATTGAGCAATGGCTTCACTCTTTCACGAAGAATAGATCTTATAACTATTCTATAAATTTGATAATTTTATTTTATTTTTTTTTAATGTGAGCTACATATTCAAATTCCTTGTACAGAAAAATAGCAGTGGAGGGCCCTTTTAAAATGTACTTTAAGTAAATATCAAAATATTATTTATTTCAGGAAAAAAAAAAAGAGAGTGAAGACTTTATAATGTATTTAATGGTTTTTGATAAATCCTTTTTTTTGTTCAAGTTGGTAAATTATTGATTGCTGGTGATAAATCATTCGCTACTTCTTAATGGATTATTGATTGATTTTGTTAAATCATGAAGTCATTTTTAGGGGCCTTTTTTAATTTAAGAAAATTAAGGACATTAATTGAAAATATACTTCAAAAGGCCATTATTGCATATATAGAGGATCCTACAGAGTAGAATTAGTCCTTACGAACTCTATAAATGGTTTTAAGTTTGTGTTATTATTGTTGATTCATATGGTCTTTGTAATGCTAGTATGCTATATCTGTGTTTGTTGTTTTTATTATTTTCCTAGCTTATGATTGTTTCCTTTTCTTCAATTTGATTTCTTGCTCTTTCATGTATTCTTGCTGTCTATTTCCGTTCTCTGTCCTATATTCTTGTTAAAAAACATATCTAAATCTTATAGGATAGATTTTATTTTCAGTTTTAACGAGTTCTTATTGTAGATTTACACGTTCTTTTTTATTTCCTGCTCTTTGCTTCCTATTTCTTGGTACATATTCTTGTTAAGAAGATATCTAAAACCATATAATCTGGACATTATTTTGAGATATACAAAGTATGAAAATTAGTTGAGCTACTTACTTTAACAACTCAATGGAATGCCCTGATGGGGTTCAAACTTTTTGTCAGTTATTTTGCAGGTCTTGTCTTGGGGATCACTAGCACTTATCCCTGTTGCTGGTCAATCTCTTCTCACTCTCATGGCGTTTGTGCTTCTCAGCAACTTCGGAGCATCAATTACAGAAGTAGCGAAAGATGCGTTGGTCGCGGAGTACGGTAAACAACACAGCATTAACGGTCTCCAATCTTATGCCTTGATGGCTTCAGCTGCTGGGGGAATCCTTGGTAACTTACTAGCCGGATACTTCTTAATGAAAGCGACACCTAGAACCATGTTCCTTGTTTTCATGCTATTGCTTTCCCTTCAGCTCAGTTTTTCGCTAAGAACAAGAGAGGAATCTCTAGGTCTAGCTAGATTGCCGGAGCACAAAGTCGTGAAGAAATCGATTTTGGAGAGTATTAGCAAGCAGTTTTCTGAACTAAGAATAGCGATCAGCGATGAGTGCATCTCCCGCCCTCTTGCTTGGATAGTGGCTTCCATTGTCATGGTCCCAAGTCTTTCGGGTTCAATCTTTTGCTACCAAACACAATGCTTACATCTTGATTCTTCGGTCATCGGAATGTCCCGAGTCATTGGTCAGTTAATGCTTCTTTCCGCGACTGTACTTTACAACCGTTCCTGGAGAAAAGTCCCCATAAAGAAGTTGGTTGGTGCGGTTCAGATTGTTTATGCGGCTTCCCTTCTTCTCGACCTGGTTTTAGTGAAACAGATCAACCTTAAGCTTGGGATTCCAAATGGGGCTTTTGCCCTTTGTTTCTCTGGATTGGCCGAAACTATTGCGCAGTTCAAGCTATTACCTTTCTCAGTTCTTCTTGCCAGTCTATGTCCAAGAGGTTGTGAAGGATCTCTTACCTCCTTTTTGGCTTCAGCCTTGTGCTTATCATCAATAGTCAGTGGTTGTTTTGGCATTGGATTGGCTCTTTGGCTTGAAATCACATCAGGCAATTACTCAAAGTTGCCTGCGGGAATTGCGGTCCAGTTTATTGCAGCCTTAGCGCCCTTGCTGTGGATTCATCACCTGCCAATGTCACCAGGGACATCTGGGAAGGAGAGGAAGAGAGGTTTGAGTAAGAGAACTCGGCGAAATCGGAGAGTTGGAAGAGTGGTGCTTGGTTCCCTTTTTGTCTACCGGCGAGAGAGAGAATCCGAAATGCAGAAGTAAAGAAGTTTTGCTTTTGTTTCAACAATAATAATAAAAAAAAAAGAGAAAAAACTCTTCAAAGGAGCAAGGAAGATGGAACACTATTGCAGTCCAAAGGTTGCCCATTGCCTTTTTATCTTGAGAGAACTTGAATTGACCGACTTCAGAAAGGGGCTCTTCATTTTACTATGGTGATTGGGTGACTAGAATGCCTTTGAGACAGCCATGAGATGCGACCAAATTGTTCTTTCTTGTGCCAATGATTTTGAAGTCTGAAGAATGAAACCAGTTTGCTGCAAAGAAAATTTGGTTTTAATCGGATCAAACTTTCTACGGTAAGGATACTAAGTGCAAAAGTATATTTATTAAATACTGTCAAAATTACATCGAAGTGAAAAAAAGAAGAAGTAATAATAACAAGAGGAACACATCAAATAAAAAGGTGCCAAATAATTGACGGTTCAAAACATTAGGCCCTGTCTAAGGAAATTCCCATAATGTGATTTGTGTTAAACTTTTGGCTACTGGGGCTATGCAGTAACCCTGCACTGAGAGAGGGTAGGTCCCATTGGTGGGACCCACATGCTACATATAGCTGCAGAGTTGGTGTGATTGGGAGCCCAAAATCATTTCTCAACTTTTAATGACAGTCAACAAAAGATAAAATAAAATAGAGCTTGTGCAGTTGTGCTGTTAAGACTCGTGACATTTCATTATGACTGGTAACAATAGCCAATTTTCTCTTCAGACATAGGTGTACCCTGAAAGAGTGTCTTCAATGCAATATTAAGTTATTGGGTCAACAACAAATTTAACATATAAGTATAAAATTTTTTTTTAATATAATATTATTTTTAATGTTAAATTTATTATATATTAAATTTTATATTTGTTATAAATTTATCATATAGCAAATTTAATATTTGATACTTATTAGTTAATTGATTATTTTTTTCTTTAATAATTATAGTGTTCTTATTTTTTAATTACTTTAATAGTAAAAGTTTACCTTTAAAATTTTTAAGATTAGATAATAATGATAAAAGATAAATATAACATTTCAAATAATATTATGTATCAGAGCACAAACTAAAATAACACATCAAATATATTATTTTTATACTTTTTTTAGTTATAAATATAACATTGACATTTATATTACAGATGTTATTTAATAACCAAATCTCAATCAAACGTGGCCTTATTTTAGTTTTTACAGAGAACTCAGTTTTATTTCGAGCATTACCAATCTTTGAATGACGTGTGTATCACGCTCAACATGCTTTCGTCCAGATAATATATTTCTTATAAAAAAAAAAAAGAAAAAAAGGTTCAGAAGATTAATTTTGCTGTTCTTTAAAAGTTGAACACCGGACAATACACTTACAACAACTACACAACCAGTAGATACCAAGTGAGCCAGCCTCAATTTGCATTGAATGGATAATTTGATGTCCAACGTTGAGGAGAGGGTGCTGAGGACAAGCGTGGAAAGTATGATTTTAAACTTCTTGGGTGTTTCTTCTAACGAGTACCATGTTCTGCGTTGGTTTACTGGCTTGGGTGGGGCATAATGAAAGGGGATGTTTGACCATTTAAGGAGTGTGTGGAAATAGTTACAATTCGTGAAAGAGATTATTCTTAATTAGGGGTAAAAATATTCTTGTAAGGCTGTGGTCTAAACTACCTCCACTTGTATTACGAGTATTTTTAAACTATGATCTTGTTTAACAACGTTGGTTCTAATTAACTTTTCAGTTAGGAACATAATAAAGCTCTCACAAAAAAGTTGCTACAATACAAAGCTTTTACATACTACAGTGTTTACAGTTCCAACCAATGGTTTTAACCAGCATATCAAACACCCTATATGTATTTGAATGATTAGGGGGAAAACTACCAACTTTAAAAGATGATCTCGAGCCTTGTATCTTTAAATTTTGTTGGGGTGTGGGAGGATGTGCCAAAAAGATTTATAAGCAACATGGGAAAGGTCGTGTAGGGTCAAGTTGAAGGAAACGATAGAGTTTAGAGATACGTCCTCTATTAATAATAAAGCCTTGAGCCCTCCTTGCTGAACGAGGATGGAGGATTTTCGCTTATCCTTCTTTCATTCTATCCTAGATCCTAAAGGCTGAATATTTTCTCAATTCGAGGTTTTTTTGAGATGAGATGTGATAGTCCTTCCCATGTTTTAAAGCATCTTATGGGTTAGGGTTTAGTTAGGTATTTAAAGAATTGGTTTAAATTAAGATTTCCAAATACTCTATTAAAAAAGGGGTGAAACGTAAGTTTAATTTCGTCACCGTATATGTTATCAATGACTTCAGAAAGGTTATTTTCATTATGCTTATTACAATTATTTCCCACATCTCTCGTAATGGGAATTTTCTAACCTATTATTTGCCTAGTAATAATGATATAGTTTAATTTGATTCTTTTGATCTCTTTTTGTAAGAGCAACCTTTTTTGCTTTCTTGAATAATAAAATTGTCATTTCTCTTTTTATATCCAGTATTTTAGGTTTATTCAAATAATATACCTTTGGTTTTTGATCTCATAACATTGTTTTTTAATACACGAGGAGAGGGAATGCCACCACTTTTGAGTGGGGCTAAGCGTGATTTGAACCTCAATCTATGGTTGGGGTGGAGGGACTTACAAGCTACCCTCCCTTGTCGATTTTATAACATTTATACCTTCACATTAGATTTAATACATAAATTTATACATTTGCCCAATTAATCTTCAATTTGACCTAAAATTACAAAAATACCTCAAATTAAAAAATAAGATAACTTCAAAAACTAAAAAAAAAAACTTTATAATAAGGTTTTTGCCTTCAAAAATTTATAAAATTCCTTCAAAAATAGGTGTTTTGTGTATTTTTATTTTTGTTTTCTTCTTTTTTTTAAAAGTTTTAGTTTTTTTTTACCTTTTACTTAAGGATAATGTGGTCGTTTTTAAGGTCCAAATTAATTATTGACTAAAGTAAGGTATAGATTTGTGTATTTAATCTAATATGAAGGTATACATTCGATAAGATCGAAAACTGAAAGTATAGTTTTTGTATTAAACTAAAACAGAGGATATAGAAAGACAAATATCCGAAAACAAAGCCGTTTTAACCTTATATATATGCAATTTTCATATTCAATTTTGATCAAAATCTCACTTCAAGGTAAATATTTTTTTTGAATTTATAGTCTAAACTGAAGGAATTTAAGTGAAATACAATATTTTGTTATTATAAGAAATCACAAAATAACCCTTCAATTTAGATATTGCATTTAACTTAAATTTAGGGAACAAATTTGTAAATTTTTCAACAAAAGAGAGATTGAAGTAGAAAAGAAAAAAATTATGTCAGTTTCACTTATTACTCCTAAAGTTTGTTTCTTGTCCTATTTTAGACCCTGATTTTTAACTATCTATAATTGCACTCTAATCTATGCCGTTGTCCTTTTTCTATGCGTTCTAGTCATGAAAATCGTAAAATACTTAACATAATCAACTGCGTGAACAACATATCGCTTGTTAATGAAAGATTTTTAGGCAAATTAATGCCTTGGAATTGAATTTTTATAAATTAAACTCTTAAGTATTTTATTAGCCAACAAGCTAATGTTCAATTATTAATTTAATTAGACTTAAATCTATCTGACATATTCTTTATTGGCTAGGCATATGATTGTCACTTGATGGACTTGTTACAAGCCCATTTAGTAGACTTTGTCCTTGCAAAACCAACTTGTAAGAGGAGGAATGCAAGAGCTAAAAACCTACTTATTATCACGTAATCATTTTATATAGAACTTTTAGTACCTAACATTCTATCATACTTTACAATCATCGTCTACAGTGACTCATCTTCCTAGATAGACAACTTTATAGATGTCACCATTTATTGGGTAACAACCCTCTTTAGATCGCCCCATCTGTAGGTAATGGTCACAACACTATAGCCTATGCTAAATCCGGTCTCGTACTCGATGATGGTTTGAAATAATCCAATATGATCGGGCCCAATTAACATTGATCCACATTATTTATACATAAAAATTACATATTTTAGCCATTTTAGTAACTCCAATAATTTAAATAGCTTGATTTCATATGATTGTCAATCATGGCCAAAACTCTTATTAAATATTTTACCACAATACCAATTTTATCCATATTTATTACGATTTTCCAATCAGAATTTTTAGTGTTTTATAAATTCGGGTCCCTTTTTTAATCTCTTATTAATTATTAGATAATGAATTGATTTCCTTAATTATCATTCCCAAAATATTTTCTCGATTACATCGTTGCATTGTGCTGAGTTGTATACGCTTCATATTCCAAGCATGTGAATTATATAAAGTCTCATTTTCCTTCCCTCTTATTTGCTCTTTTGCTCTTTTCCTTTTGCTATTTTGATTTCACATGGTAATTAGTGAAGGGTCAATATATCCATGGACCATTATAGTCATTAGAATATAACCACCAAACGAATCCAGCCACTAAAACTTTAAATTTTGATTTCGTCCTATATATTGTGTCTTTGTTTAGAATCTATACGTTTGCACAACATTTTATACATTTGGACAACTTTCTTTTGCATCACTATATGTTGCACCAATGTGTATACCACACTGACAATGCTTTGTTTCTAGCCAATATATAAACTATTTTCACAACTCATTAACAAATAGACCTATCATGGCTACAAGTTCATAATAATACCTCAGTTATTTATTTCTTCCTTGGTTAAAAACGTCGTCTTTCAATAACAAAACCCCAACTACTTTTATCATTTCTCCAAAAAGAAAAAAGAGTAATAAAAAAGTGGTGCTTTTGACTCGTTTACATCACAAAAAATGGTCATTTAATGACATATAACTGAACTTATTACCAAAAGAGTCGTATTTTAATGATTAAACTTCTTACCAATAATAATGGTTATATTGATACTGACCACTATTAGTGGTAATTAGTCCTTAGTCATTTAATGCGTAGTTCGTTGCAAGTCGTTAATATCGGCCAGGTAAACGACATTGTTCATTGGTCCTTAAATTAAAAAAAAAATTAAGAATATCTTGATTATCATATACTAATGAATTTCACATGATAATTAATTAATGGTCAATATATATGTTGAGGGTTTTGGTTCCCCGGCTGGAGCCAGGCGAGTCCCTCGAACGTATTGTCGAAGGGGCTACTCGGGGAGCCTCTATATAGATTTGCCTCCCATGGGAAAAGCACATCTCCCAGGAGTCGAACTGTTTTCCTCTTGAATAAGAGGGTCTTAAGTTCTATCCCAAGTACCAATCCAGCTATTAGTTGGATTGGTACTTGGGATAGAACTTAAGACCCTTTTATTCAAGAGGAAAAAGGTTAGACTCCTAGGAGATGCACTCTCCCCACGAGAGGCACGCCGAGTAGCCTCTCCAGGGGGAGGCGCCCCGAGCAGCCTCTCCGACAATACGTTCAAGGGACCCACCTAGATTCGACCGGGGAACCAAAACCCTCAACATTAATAAGCTGGTTTGGTACCTAAGATAGAACTTAAGACCTTCTTATTCAAGAGGAAAAAGGTTCGATTCCTAGGGGATGCGCTCCTCCCCCGGTAGGCAAATCCCCATAGAGGCTCCCCAAGCAGCCTCTCTGGCAATACGTTTGAGGGACTCGCCAGGCTCTAGTAGGGAGTCTAACCTTTTTTCTCTTGAATAAGAGGGTCTTACGTTCTATCCAAGGTACCAATCCAACTAATAGCTAGATTGGTATCTGGGATAGAACTTAAGACCCTCTTATTTAAGAGGAAAAGGGTTCGACTCCTGTCAAACGAGCTCCCCCCATGGGAGGCAAATTCGCGTAAAGGCTCCCAAACAGCCTCTCCGACAATACATTTGAGGGACCCGCCAGGCTCCAACCGGGGAACCAAAACCCTCAACAATATACATAGACCATTATACTCATTAGAATATAACCACGAAACAAATCCGACCACTAAGAAAGAAACATCTGAATTAATCATGTAGAATTGCTACTTTAATCAATTGAAGAAACTTATAAATAATCATTAAAAAACAATCAACGCAATAAATATAAACAACATATAACATAAAGCAAACATGAAAACTGTCAAAAAACAAGAACGCGATGGAATTTAAAAAATATTTAATAAAAGCTTTTTTCATAAAACGAGTTAGAAATATTATGTATCATAAATTAATAAAAGATTTTCATATCTTAGTAAATCAATAACAATATTTTTGATAGAAAATTATTCAGTAGAATTGCTACATAAGAATCGCGTCCGAAAGTATCTCAACCAACTAGTCTTCTTTGTTATTCTCCCAAAGTGCAAGTAGGCACATGTTGTTCGATTCTCCTTTTGGCAATGTCTCATTCCAATCACAAGTGAAAACCAAGAACTATAATTCTTAATGTTAAACAATAGCCCTATAGAAGTTACAGAGTTTCTCTCTAGAGAAAACTTGTTTTAAATTTCTCTTGCGATCTAAATAACAATAGGAACAAGTTTCCTATTTATAGTGGTTGGTGGGATTTCAGTTCTACCAAGTTAGAGCTTCAAAGTTTGTACTTGGGTCAAAATCCGTGTAAAGATAACGTAACCATAATTATGTGTATCGGCCTACCGGTTTGCCTAATTTACATGACTTTAGTTATATGCTCATAGGTTGGTTCTGGTCACCATCTTGTCGATCTTACTTAGTTTTAGAAATTTCTTATTTTATTTAACACGAGAATTCTTCATAGAGCCTCGGTTTTAATTCAAATAACTTAATAGAAAAGTTACCTGATTAAAACAGTCATATATTAATAATCACATATCAAATAAAATATATTCAAAAAATTTAGTTTTTTATTTTGAATTAATTCATAAAATTAATTCAATCAATAAACTGATAATCAATTATTAAATCTAATTAACTAAATTTAAGCCAATTTAAGAATTAACACAAGTTACCACTTTGCAAGAAAAACACGCTGTATCATTATAGAAAAATAAACGAGCTATCAAAGGGGACCCGATAGACGTATATAAATTAAGCTTCTATAATTATAAAATTGTGACACCTTGCTTTTTCGTGTTGTCATTAAACTTTCTTATACATTATTTCTTAAACATTAATCTTACTTATGTAGTAAGAAAAATACTAAATACATTTTTTTTCTTTTCCTTTTGTTTAAACATACTTAAAAGCTGTTACTACTTTTGTTGCGACTTAAGTTGAGACATTGCTCAACATTTGACTTTAAAACTATTTTAAATCATTTTTTTAAAACTTAATAAGAAACATTAACTAAATCATAGCTTAAATCTTAACTTTATAATTATATAAAACATTTGTAAAATATATCTTAAAACTTTGAAAACATTTCTTATAACTTTGATTTTCTTAAAACTTTGAAAATGCTATATCAAATAGTAGGAAAACATTTTCTTTGAGCAGCAAAAACATACTGTAGTGGTATCCATACACAAATCTTTGCATTTGTCCTCCGTAGCACCAAGCTCCTCATACAGATCTTATTGGTCACCTATAGAACTATCTACAGCAAAAAAGAATTTTTAATGAGCTTTCGCTCAGTAAGTTCAAACATAATCTCATAAACTATTAAAACATGCTTTATAAGCTTTTCCCATAAAAACCTTTCTCTTAAAACATTTTTCATAAAACATTTCTTGAACATTTTTCTTAGTAAGTCCTTCATAAACATTTTCTTGTAAACATAAAAATGTTTTTTATAAACGTTTAACATAAAACATTTCTCAGAATGTTTTTATAACACATATACATTTCATAACAAGAAATACAGGCAAAATCAAAATACATAATTCCATTTATGCTCAATTATAAACTTTTAATTATCAGTATCCTATAAACATTTATTTCTTACTTTAACTTTTTATCTTTGTTCCTTAACTTTCCTTATCTTATAATCTTTAGTGTTCATAACAACATCATTAAATATAAGATCATAAACATGATGCTTCTCTTGTGGAAGACTTAAGACCATTGAACACTAAGTTCATAACTTTAACTTTACTTTGAGTACCTCACAACAAGGAGGCTGCTATGACACTATTTATTATCTTTACTTTACCTTCTTGTCAACTTTAGTGAGCATATCAAATGCTCACACATCATATACAAACACATTTGCAAATCATAATTTGTACTCTTTAAAACATTGCATATTTCACATGTAAACATACTTTACAAACAATAATTGTAAATACATTGCAAACCTTTACTTGATCTTTTAAACTTTATGCATATTAAATGCAATCATGCTTTAAACATAATAGTTGAAGTATATTGTAAATCTTGATTTAAACTTTAAAACCTTTTATATAAGAAATGCAAACATACTTTAAAAACAACTTGTATAACGATTGCAAACATATATATAAACATTTGAAAATCATTTACTTCATATTGTAGGTGAGGTTTGAACTTATTTGGTCTTAGCCTAGCGTTCCCATTTCATTCTTTTTCTTTTCACTAGTCGGCTTCTGTGTCTAAATCAAACGACACATGACTTATTAATTAACTTTTCATATTATCAATCTGCTCGATTCATAACAGAACTTAATTATTAAATATTCATTTCTTTTTACATAACTTGTATAATATTGGTTTACTTTCTTTTTCTTTGTATCCCATGGTTTATCTTTCTTCTATTTAGCTTTGTAACTCGTCGAAGTTACCTTTGCCTTTACTTAAATCTGTAATCCACTGGGTTGTCATTCTTTTTACTTAACTCTATAACGCATCAGGTTACCTTTTTCTTTACTTAACTTAAACATCCCTTAGTTAACTCTCCTATCTCACTCGACGGTTTATTTACCTAACAAGATATGAAATATTTTCCGTCTAAGGGCGTTTTGTTAATTCAAAGTATTCGACTTCATTTTAACTGTTTCCTCAAAAATGATGATTTTACCCTTAACGGGTTTTTTGTAAAGTTCATAACTTGTGAAAGTTTTTGCTTAACTTTTCCTCTCATTACTTACATGTTATGAAAAAAAAATTCTGCTAAGGAACCTTTTTTGACATCAGGCGTTTCAAGTCTATTTTGGCCTTTTTCGTAAAATAATCATTTTATCATTAAAAAATCCCATTTTTGCTTTTAGGGAATTTATCATAAAAATTAGATTAAATAATAATCCTTGTGACATATATTTTTGCTTAACATAATATTTAACTTATTGCATTTTTAACGTACTAAAATTGCTCGGATGTCACAAAAATAACATATCCTCGATATGTACATTTTATAATTATCAACTCTATACCTATTTTATTAAAAGTTTAGAGTTGCATTCTCGAACTATATATAATATTATGAAACTTTAATAAGTCTATCGTTCATGACATATGTACAACATGCCAATAGGACATCTATAATTAGCTTAAGGATAAATTCTGTTTTACCTTTTTGATTATATTTATCTTATGTTCCATTATCTTACTATTGGAATACTTACTATTTTTAATCAATAAAAATAGTATGCTATTCGGTTACACATATATCCAAATATTCGAGCATTCTAGTTTCTAATTACATGATAATGCCTATGAGAGAATATCATTTGCTCGACCAAAGAGCTATGGATTTCATATCTATGAATAATAAGTCTAGCTCAATCAAGAGTCATGTCTCAAATGTATCGGCATATGCACCTTTATATAATACAGAATGTCAACATTTGATACATCAAAATATACAAGTTAAGATGTAACACATATGATTGTTTAAAGTGAATTGATTTATTCAAACAAAAGTATTGATCCAATCAATTCATAGTCTTAATCTAATATATCATCATTTATGACAATATACCAGTGTCTCTACTTGCGAAGTTCCACTTTGATGACCAGGACAAGTCATCTTCTATTAGGGATGCAGTAGACATAACAATCTTAGCATGAATAAAGTGCCCAACTTTGTTCCTTTGATTGCAGGCCTTTTATATTTAGACCATCACTTTTAGATTCATGTCTTCCGAATAATCTATCCATCATATGTACTATCTTAAAGGTTTAAATTGATAGTCTCAAACTTTTGTATGCTTATTATTCAATATAAATAAACATAAAGAGGATATAATTTGATATGTGATATAAATAATAATTCTTTGTTGATTAAATATCTCAAAAACTATTACATCATTTAATTCTTAGGGCACTTAGTCTAATAGAAACAATATAAAAAGAAAAAGAAAATATAGAATGTTATAGAAGCATGCTTTTTTTTTTTAATAAAAATAGCTTCTTGACTATTCACCTTTGACTATTCAGGCTTGCTGAAGTCCTTTTCTCATTGTCTTTGTCTTAGTATCAATAATTTACCATTAAATTTTAGGGTTATTAAATAGATTAATGGTGATTAAAAACACTTTTGCTATATATTATGATTATGGTCCTTACAACCACATAATTTTTTTCGTTTTAGCTAATATTGAATTTAGTTTAGGGGGAGGCCATTTTAATTTTATAATACACGCATTTGACCATATGTGTCTTTGACCTTTATTTACACTAACTCGGTAATAGCCTTTCCTCTTCAATGACTTCACTCCACTATCAGTATTCAACGCTTTGATGGCCTCAAAATGCATCTTAATCCAAACTATAATGCAATCTCTATTGGTTTTTGAAAACGATTTTCACAAAAATAGCAAAAACTTGGCTATGGTGCGTAACTATATAATAAAAATTTCCTCAAAACTTTTGTAAAATAAATTATATTAATTTAATGCTAAGTAAATCTATATATATGTAAACATTTGTTTACCCAGATGAAGAGGAGAGATTGTAATTCTTCTAACAAGTATAGACGTTCTCAAAGGGGAACCATTGCCTTTCTCACCTAGTCTTTGGCACCAAATGGATGAATGGCTAGGCACATACGAATTTAAAGATTTCTAATGATTAGTCTCTTGGTCACCCGTTAATCTCAACACATAAGCAAAACAAGCTTTGAGATGAAAAACACTTCTTTGTCTCTCTTTTTCTCTCTACACGCCTAAGGGAGTTTTTGGCAGAGTTCTCTAAGTCTCTTCAAGAATCACAATACGTGTGTATAAAATGAATAAAAAAGGCCTCTATTTATAGAGAATGGGAGACCCGTTTAAATTCTAGAAGGTTCCATTATTTTAATTTTAAATATCAAATATTTATTTAAAATAAAAGACACAACTTTCCTATTCCTATACTGCATGTGGCGCCACACATAGAGAGAATCCTTGAGGCGCCAATCTCTAGACAGTACAGGAAGGAATATTGCTTGTTTATCATTCTCATTTGTTTCCAAATTTATTTTTCTAAATTTGAATTGAATCAAATTTATCTAAAATAGAAATTCTAAATATGAAAATTTGGCAATCAAACTTTGGACTACATGGAGGATAGTCCCTTGTGTAGTATGGCACCATAAATAGTGGGACCGACCAATTGTTTGTCTTTTAAAATATATTTATAATTTATAATTAAATAATCTTATTATTTAGTAATTATAAACTAATTCATAATTAATTTATTTTAAGTGATTGAATTTAGATTCCATAATTCTAAATTAATTAATTAAACCAATAATTCTATTGGCCCAAACAATGTTTATAAAGATGGTGGGGGACTAATGGACCCAAAATTTCAAGTTCTAATAAAACCAATATGTTAATATGTTAATTAAACCTTTTAATCAAGATATTACTTTTTATTAATTCCAATATAACTTTACTAAAAACTTAGAATTACACTCTTGAAATTACTAATAGAATTACTCATTTCTTAAAGTCGTCAATTTGAAATAATTGCATATAAATTGATTCTTTATAAATAATTCATAATTAGAGCTAGGTGAAATTTGTTAACTTCTCTAATTATTTCTTTATCCTTTAGTGCCATTGATTCTCTAATGAATAACAAATTCACGAACTTAATCACGAATTGAGTACTTATATTTTTCAAGACCCGGATAATACTTAAGAGAATTATTTTTTTGCTTCTCGTTAGAGAAGGATTGGATACCATCTTGTAATATTAACATTTTCAACTACTTACTTTATTATGCCTCTAAAATACAAAGGATATGATTAAATTCTCAAGTGCCTATACAGTAAATCAAAAGACATTATTACAACAAATGAAGTCTGTTAATAATTTAGGATTAAAATCATCTTATATATAATCATCCGTAAATGTGATTAGAACTTGCTATATTTAATAAAAATTAAGTATTCATATCATATCATACCCTGGTCCTACATAATCTCATTATGTGCAATACACTCATTTAATGACATTATAATAACAGTTCAGTTAAGACCGTTCTATTCTTAATGAAAATAACCTACATTAATTATGCTCAATTAAAGATTTTATACTTTAATTGAATAACTAATTATATACAAATGACCATTTTAATTATTTTATTTAAATATTATCCTCTTGTGTATAACAATTCTATACAATATTTAAATATAAAGGAATTTTAATGATATACATAAACTATTCAAAATACAAATATATAAATATAATAAAAAATTCACTTTATTTATTTATAAATATGACCTATAACAAAACATCATATGTTTTGAGGGCATCTATCCCAACAATCGCTTCAACTTGAATGTCCAACATGGTGGATTGACTTTGGTATCAATTGTTATAACCTTATTGGACAAACTCACCTTTGCAAAACCACTTATAAAATGAGGGAACTCAAAGGCTTATAAACTTATTCATTACCTTATAATCATTTTTGTATGACTTTTGATAGCTAACATGACTTAGTTGAGTTTTTAACAATTCATTACTACAACAGAAGTATAGAACAACCTCAAAAATGTGCGGCACTTATGGAATAAATCAAAACAATAATAACATGTTGATATATGCTACAATTTGAAAATTAACATGGAAAGTCAAATTGTTAGAATTCTTAATTCGAAATATTCATATTCTGTAAAACCCTAAAATAACAATATCATAGTCCTAAGATCATATCATATTAGATTATTAAGAAACTAAATTAAGGAATAAAGACATGTATCATGGAAGCAACTATCAATTCTTTTGCGAAAGTACTATAGTGATAGATGAATGGGTTATTGTCTTCCTCAATCAAATCACCTTAGTTCTTTAATCGGTTCTTTCAATCAAATCACCTAAGTTCTTTGATCGGTTTTTTCTCTTCTTTATGAGGGGAGGAAAAAACTGTAGAATGATTTGATATCTTAGTGACCATAACCTATATGCCTTTTATATACGCTCACACTAGGGTCCCATCAAACCTAATTGGGTCAGTATTGGATATCTACTCATTAAACCTATACTCGGTTAGTAGCCTATGAGCTTGCTATAAATAGATCACTTAATAATAGCCATTATAATTAAATAGCTATAATATAATTGTTATATTTAATATGTTGCCCACAAAACATAGGAAGAAATTTTCTAACAATCTTCCACTTGGGCTATATATAATTCTTAAAACAATTATATCATATGTTTTTTAGGCGCATAACTTTATACTATTTATCTTTAGGCTTTACTTTAGTTTCAATCTATTCTATCTCCTATACAAAGCGGCTTTCGTCACACAAAATTGTAACTAAACCTTCAATGGTCACCATACCATATAGATCATGTATGAATGAGTAGCATGGAAATTACATACAATGTGATCTTAAACATGCCTATTTCCAATTAGTCATACTTTAGTCTTTAGTGAGATTAATCTAAAATCTTTAAACACAATACAAAAACCACATATAGAAAACAAAGCATCATCAAAGAAACGAACACCTATATGAGCAGTGTGCTCGTGAAAGACCTTGGGTAATAAACCCTTGGTTAATGGATCTGCTAACATGGAGTTTGTCCCTACATGTCCTATAGAAACGTAACCACTCTAAACTCTCTCCTTAACAACTAGAAACTTGATGTCAAGGAGCATTGACTTTGTAGAGCTTCTATTGTTCTTAGAATATGGTACTGCTAATTTATTGTCATAGTAAATCTTTAATGGCCTTTCAATGCCACCTACTATACATAGCCCAATGACAAAGTTTCACAATCATATCCCATTATTAGATGCCACATAACAGGCTATGAATTCTATAGCCATGGTTGAAGAAGCTATTATTAGCCCAAGAGTGACTACCCAAAAGGGGGCTGAATTGAGTTTCAAAAACTTTTTCACAATTATTGAAAATTTCTAGATCAATTGTGCAAATAAATAAATTTATGCAAATGGCAATTGCAATAATCTTAAAAGAAAATAAATGCCTTAACGTAAAGAGTGAAGGATACAGAAGTGCAAACGCTATTTATGGTGGTTTGGCAATATGCCTATGTCCATTGTCGCTGAGCAAAGCTTGACTTGACATCTTCTACTATAACGACCTTTTTGACACGATCACTTCTTGTACAACATCGGTGACTTGTTCTACCTGAGGCTCAATACAACCTCTTACAACATCAATTTTCTATGGAGATTGACAAACAAAAAATCCCCCAATTTCTAAGGCTTGGAAACTTATCATTCAAAACAGAGTTTTTGACAAATTGGCTCACTCACAAGATAAACTCTTCAAATAAAAGATAAATACAAAGAAAGACTTGCTTTGGAGAGTGTGAGAAACTCTCAATAAAAATATAGATTATGTAAGCTCAAGAGGTGTGAAGAAGTGAATGCTTATGATCAAAACAACGTAAGAAGGTTTTGCAATTAATGCTTAGTATCGAACACAATGAATGGAGCGGTATTTATAGCCTCAAAGTACTTAGTTTCGGCTTAAAATATTATTTTTAGATCAAAATAGTCATTGTAAATAGAGCTCTAATGGTTAAAAAATTAGTCGTTACAGATTGACCGGCAGGCCAAAAATTTGAATTTTTTGAAAAGGTTTCAAACGGTCATCTAACCAATAGGCCGCCAAGAGTGACTGACAGGCCATTCTAAGCATGATAAAATTCATGCTTTAAAATGTTCAACTAATAGGCCGAAGCAGGCTTCTAGCAAGCCGGTTGGGACAATTGGCAGGATGGTTCACATGAACCGATAGGTCGGCAGAAAGCTAGATGAGAAACCAACTTTTTGTCCCTTGTAACCGATAGGCCGACTTGTAATAGTTGGCAAGCTGGTTGTAATAACCGAGAAAATTTCATTAATAAAACCTAACATTTAATTGGGTTTAATTAATGAATTTACTTTTAAAAATGTGATTTTTGTACAAAATTACGGTAAAGTATGAATGAATGGCATTGATTGCAAATTTCACGATGAATATGATCCAATGTTGGGTATAGTAAAATATAGATTTTATGAGTTGAAATACTCAAAAATTTATAAATAATACCCATAAAATAAATTTTATATCATGATTAATTGTAAAATTATAGTATAAACGAATAAGTGATTAAAATGTAAATAGGACATAGAGGTTATCCAAACCCTAATCAAGGGTAAAAAGGAGGCCAAAACAGTATAAGAATACTGCTAAGTAAAAATGCAGATATGAAAAATGTTATGATTGGCCTCCAAAATTGAACGAAAAGTAAGTTAAACATTTTTATACTGTATAAGGATAGAAAATACACTGATTTGATCACGATAGTATTAGAAAAATACTGTGTGACGAAAAATTACATAGTGTAAATTTTTAGCTCCACTAAGTGGACACTTTTTAGCTTGTTATTGGGCCACCAAGCCCTAAAAGGTGGCCTAATCATGTGTTGACACTTGGTAACCCAAAGGGTTACTTGGTAAAGTAATCAAGTGGATTAGGAAGCATTTATTACAAGTTTATCACAAAAATTTTCTTTCCTTCTTCTTCTCCAAGTTTCGGTAGCCATTGTAGAGACCTTCAAAAAAATTTCTCAACCTCACACTTTGCAAAAATAGCCACAAAACAAGTTTTAGAAGCAAACTCAAGGATTTTTACAAGATTTAAGGTAAAATTCTAAACTTTTTAACAAGTTTTAAAGGGGTTTTTCATGGGTTGAAGGCGAAATATTAACCCACGGTATTTTTGCATGAAAATGAAGCTTAGAAGTGAGTTCAAAGGGAATTTGAAGGCTAGAAACCAAAAGGAGGTTATTTTGGTAAGTTTTGGATTTTAAAGCTTTGAAATTTTAAGAATTTTAGTTGGATTTCTATTCTCTCAAACCCATGTGAGTTTTTGAGCTTGTATTTGATGAAATTTCATGTGAATGTGATGAATGGCATGTTTAAATTGTGAAATTTTGATTTATGGTGCAAAATGTTAGTTTTGCAAAAAAATAATATTTTTGTAAATTTGATGTTAAACTTTGTAAAAATGAGGTTTGAGCATGAGGATAATTTGATTTAGGCATGAAATGGTTTTAACAGGGGTATATTTACAATTTTGAAATGGATTTTGACCAAAACGGCCTAGGGACTACATTGAAAGAAATTTTTTTTTCTCGACAGAATTGAAAAATGGCCGAAAACATTACTGTACAGTGAGATTTTGAAAAAATTTAAAACACAAAAGTTGTAGATCTTAATGAAATTGTTAAATATCGCAAACGGTTCATAGAAAAACTCAATCGTTTGTGAGTTTTTGATTTTTCAAGAATTTATTAAAAGTGAAAAAGTGTTAAAATGACAAAAATGTCATTTTTTAAAAATGATTTAAGGTATGGTACGTTAAGTAAAAATGTTTCTTATGAAAAATAGGAAATTTTGGTTTAAAGAGAAAAATTTTAGCCCCGGGGGTAAAATTGTCAAAATTTTTAGTTTAGGGCTAAGCCGTAAAGTTTTATAAAAAAGGGACATAAGTGTGAAATAAGGGAATACGAGCCACTAGGACATTATTTTTAAGTTATATGTGGCTGTTTTTGTTAAAATAACGAATCGAGCTTAAATAGGTCAGTAGGGCCATGGAGGGCAAAATCGTCATTTTTGGTCGAATAACCCGAGTTGCTTTGAAATGTCTCAAATAAGAAAAAAAAGTGATTAGAAAGATTTTTGCCCTTCGTAAGTGACGATAGGGTAGAATAAGATAGGAATAAGGAAACTAGTGTTTTTAGAGTTGTGTACAGTTATGCAACTTGAATAATTAAGTAACGAATGTTTTGTAATAAAATATATTGAAATTGGATAATAGTTTTGTAATTGGCCAATATGATCCTAGGAGTCTAAGAGAAAGGAGACTGAAATTGATTTTGCGGTGTTTGAAAGCAAGTAAGTACCATTCCCACCTACAGTATGAAATTGTAGGTATAAAATGTGTGTATATGTACATCAGCGTATATATTACGATGTAAACTTGTATGTTTCTATGAAATGCATACCTAGAGGTATAGAATTGATACCGGTGTGTATACAATTAGAATACCTAAGTGTATAACATGTTACGTATTGTTATGTACAACATATTGTGTACCTGTGTATACGATAATGAATACATGTATGTATATGAAGTAGGTACTTGTGCGTACTCTGCTATACATACGAACTTATGTATCATAGGTAACATGTAATTATCATTTCATGCCCGGTATGACAACCATATAGAATGGATTGATAAATATGTCACCAGATGTTAAGAAAAATGTCGTACTGAATCTTGAAGCAAAGGTAGTTTAAAGGATAAAATATGGTCATGGTGTTATATAAACCTAAATGATATTGCACAATGGTACGAACACTTGGGCCCTAGCGAAAAATAAGAAATGATGAAGATAAGAAAAGTTCATAAGAAAGCATAATTGAATCATGCATTCATTTGATTGTCTATGTGGGATTTATGGGACTTACTGGACGTTAGCTCATTGAGTATTTCATGCTGTAGGTATTCCGACAAGAAGGTCAGAATAAATCTTAATGATGAGCTGGCAGACAGATGATGTATGCAGATCGAGTATAGAGTCCTCTATTGAATGTTTTCGCTGTGCATATTTTAAGTTGTTTTGAAATGGAATGTTTAAAAAGAAAATGTTGTAAAAGTAAGAATGATTATGTAAATATAAGTGTGTGAAAGTATTTTAGGAGTTACTAAAATTATGGTAAGTAAATTATTTATTTCAGTTTAAAAAAAAATTTCCTAAATTTTTGCCCCAAAATAAGGAAGAAAGAGTTTATCACAGCCCGAAAAGGCGGGTTGTAACAGTGGTCCTGCTAAACAGGGCCTCCAAAGACTTGTTTCCAAAACACAGTTTTTATGAAAATTTGTTGGAGTGAATTATGTGCATTTTAGATGTGATTTTAAGTCTATATTTTAGATACATGTATTCTTAAAAGTAAATATTTAAGCCACATAATTTTAAGCTTGAAAAAAACTCATGTTTGAGATACTATGAATGTATGTGTGTGTGTGTGTGATTTGAGCTTAGATAAACTAATTTGTTGAGAGAGAATTGCTCACTTACATCAAAAAATTTAGAATATAAATTTAAAACTTGGCTCTTCAAGGCTTGTTCTTTATTCTTTAAAGTACGCCATATCTTGATTGTCCTTGAGATTTGATTTTGCTTCGAATAATTTGTTCATATATTTACACTTAGCAAAAATCAAGCAAAAGATTTGCCATTTTACATATGACAAAAATTGATTTGTCATTATCAAAACTAATTTAAAATAACTTTGTAAAACTTTGAGGCCAACAATCTCCCCTTTTTTGATAATGACAAAACAATTTTTTGATTTGCTTAAAATTTAAATGAAATGGCATTTTCAAAACAAATATTCCCCCTTATATATGCATGAATTCATAATAAAATTGAGAAGTAAACATTACTCCCCCTTTCACATATCTCCCCTTGCAAAATATAAACCAATTAGCCAACAATAAAGCAATTTAAAAATAAACAATAAACATGTGAAGTAATCACAAGAACCACCAATCGATTCTTCTCAAACAATCAAAAACTTCTCCCCCTCTTTGTCATTAACAAAAAAAAAAAAAAAAAAAAAAAAAAAAAAAAAAAAAAAACAAACACACACACACACACACATAAAAGAGTACAAAGTCACATTAATACAAAAGTTATCAAAGCACAAAATACAAAACACAAGGCATAAAAAGATAAAATGTGAAGAGATTTTTTATGGGTTACTTGAAGAACTATCATTGAAGTTCATTTGCTGAAAGAGATTAAGCATTTCTTGTTGCTCAACTTCGAATCGTGTTTGTGCTTCTTGAAGGGAAAGGATGTCTTGCTCCATCTTTTATTGATTGGCAAACATTTGTTGTTGGTGATTGTAGAGTCGGCAATGTGTAATCTCCAATCCTTCCTTGTGTCCTTCTTTTAGGTTTGTCATTTCTTTTTCTTCCTCTTCTTGTTCATTTCTGGCCGCTTGTTCTCCGACAAGAACCAATTGACCACGAATTTTCTCAAACTCTATCTCACTTATGGTTTGACTTCGAAAAACAAGATATGATTTGAATCTCATAACGTATTTTTCATCCTTAAGGAGAACTCCAAAATACTTGAACACTTTGGTTAGGATCATCCCATAAGGTAATCCCGTGTTTTTGGTTCCTCTAAAAACATCCATTATTTTACGAATCAAAAACTAAGGTAAGTTTATGGCTATTCCAATTAGAAGGCAATAGCTAAGGTGGAGGTCAAAGGAGAGACTTCGTCCTTATGCATAGCTCTATGCAGAATGTTTGTAACAATAATCCTATAAATGATTCGGCTTCTAGGTGGAAGGGTCTAGGCATTCATCATAGGAGGTGTTCTACCATCATTATTCTCATAAATGATTTTGGTCATATCATCTTTGCCAAAAGACCAAGTTCTAACTCCATGGATTTCATTCCTTTCTAAAGGCATTTATAGAATTTCTCCTAAAATAGGTGGGGTTAAATCAATATCCTTTCCTTTGATAGTAAAAAAGAGTTCTAAAGGATCAAAGGACCAATTCATATTAGCATAAAAATCCTTAACTAGTCTAGAAAGTTATCCTCGATCATCGTCATAATATTCTTCCAATGCAATCTATAAAATAATTCCTTGACTCCAAAGCTAGTCATATTGCTAAAAATAATAAGTTTTCCTTCATTGACTTTTCTACCTGAAATGAATTTCACATATTTTTCATTGGAAAATTCCTCAAAGATTACCACACGTGATGGATTTTTGTGAGTGATGGATTTGGAGTGTTTGTTGGCATGAGAACCCAAAGCCATTTCATTTGTTGATGATGGAGAGCACGAATTTGAGAGAATTGGAAGGAAAAAATTGAAATTTTTGAGTCAATGGAGAGAGAGAGAAAGGAAGTCATTGTTGAAACTTGTGATTTTGGAGAGGAAAGCAGTGAAAAACAAGTGAGAATCACAAAAATTAAGTGAAAATCACAACTTTGGATGATTTGAGCCTTGGGTGATGATTTTTGAAAGTTCTAGAGTGAGAGGGAGATGGAGAGGGAGAGAGAGAGAAGGCTATAGAAATGAGGGTTCAGGTCTTATTGGGGTATTTAAACCCTGACAAACTGGCAGGGTTTGGGTCTTATTGGGGTATTGGACACATGTGATTAGAGTGATCCCACTTCTTAATTTTAACCTCACTTGGATTTTCAATAATGAAAGTGGGTCGCTCCGCCCTGAGCACAAGGTCTAAGTCCATACATTCGAGAATGATTTCCCTATTCTCTTTCTAGACCTTAAAATTTGTCCCATTAAGCATTGGGATATTTTTGATTTGACCAAAAATATTTGTAGTAGTAGCAATAGAAACTGAATAGAGAGCAAAATAAAACAACATACTCACATTAAAAAAATATGTCATAATAAAGCAAACAAATGACATAATAAAACAAGTAGAGAACCCATCTCAAGATACCTATCACAACATTGGTATCTAGTCCTTAGACAGAGATATCAACTTAAGTGGTACTGTCAACGTAGTTATCAAATACTGACAATAAATCTTATCAAACAATAGCCTTTCTTTGGACTGACCATTGTTCACATGGAAAGCTTTATAATTGTCACATATTTATTATTACAGGTGTATCTAATATTTCGACAAACAATAACCTTTCTTTGGGCCGGTCACAATTTGCATAATTAAAAGAGACACAAACATCTTGATCTTTCTATTTAAATTCATTTACACAATAGAGGTTACTTTGATAACATGTTGTTTCAATCAATTTAGTCAAAAACATAAGACATATACTGTGCAAATTATAATATTTAACAATAATTAAAACAATTGTTTTGAAATTCTTTAATTTTTTTAATAAATTCGGTACTATCAGTTTTCGTCTACAGCGCCTTCCACAGGCGCCGTGGCATTACAATTTTTGTAGCACCCTGCCTGTAGCGCTACGGCACACCCCACGATTGCCGAATTGTTGTGATTTTTGCATCCTTATCCAATGAGTACTTTGCGATGAAAATTCCATATGAAAAATCAAAAAATGCCAAAAATTTGATTTTTCTCATTACAACGTAATTCTTTGATCCTTGATAAACCATAATAACACCATGGATCATTCAAAACAACAATTCCTCAACTAATAATCATGCAACAATCACAATTAATACAAAAGATTCCAAAATTTCTATCCAAAATTTCCAAAATACAGAAAAATAGAAAACAATTTGTGTGAAACAATCCTAATATTCTAACATGATAATCGCTTTGATGCCACTTATTGAAAGTCTTAATTCTAGATATTCATAAGTCTATAGAATCCTAAAATAACAATAATACAATCCTAGAATCATATTATGCCAGATTATCAAGAAATTGAATTAAGAAATAAATACTTGTATCTATGAAAGCAACTATCGGTTCTTTTGCGAAAGTGTTATAATAATACATGAACGGGTTATTGTCTTCCTCAATCATATTACCTTAGTTTTTCAATGAGTTCTTTCTCTTCTTGATAGGAAGAGGAGAGAACTGTAGAATGATTTGATGTCTTGGTGATCATAATTCATTTATGAGTTTGTATATTTTTCCACTAGGGTCCTATAAAACCTAGTTGGGCCAATATTGGATACCTATTCATTAAACCCATACCTGATTAATAACTTAATAACTTATGGGCTTTTTATAAATAAATCACTTAATAATAGTCGGTTATAATTAAATAGCCATAATATAATATGTTGTCCACAAAATATGGGAAGAAATTTCCGAACACAAACCACTGTCTAAGCAACTAGGGAGGAACTTAATCATTTAATTCAAAAAATATATGTTAAAATTTTACTCTAACCGTTACACATGGCTATGTAAACTAGACGTGGGATGCCTTTAAGCGGGGACTCAATCATGAAAAATGTACTGAAGAAAAGTGTGGCAGTGGAGCTAATCGAAAAGTATAGAGCTTTGAGGCCGAATAAGAGCTTGCCTGGCAAGCCCACATTGAAGATCATCTGACGAGTACAAGCACCAAAAGAAACAGGAGTAAGGCAATGAAAGAGGAGAAGAACAAAACCAGAGTTGAAATCATGGTTGTTGGAACTTCTAGATTTAAGAAAAGTTTAAAAAATACAGGCTAGTTTAGTAGTATTTTTAAAACGAGTAAAAATTATTTTTTTTTAAAAATAAAAATTTTTAAAAAATTATGCTAAAAGTGTTTTTAAAATTTTTTTGTTTAAAAATATATAAAAATATTTTTAAAAATTTTTAAAACAATATCAAATAAGGCCATGATTTAAACTTAAATTTAAAATGACGTATGTATATATAATTGATTTTAAGTTTAAAAAAAATAAAATTGTATTTGTATATAAATTTAAAAAAAAAAGTTTAAATTGAAATGTCTAAAAATTAAGTCAAAATACCACTTAAATAGCTGAGTCGTTAGCCATGAATATGAGAGGAGCCGCCGAGCCAAGTCAAGCTAAGCCGAGTCGCTGCAAATGGAACCAACATGTCAGGTGCGGTACTTCTTTTCTGACTCGCGCGTGTTGCGTCATAGCCCAGCAACAAATCAGGTTAGCGCTTATCCTTCACACGAAAATGATGGCAAGTGGAATGCAGCATGTCAGGCCTTTGCTTCATTATGCTTGCGACAGCTACATATGGGCCCATAGAAGAATTTGTTGAGTTCGGATCTCTTGCAATCAAGGGAGTCTAATTTTGAGTTTGGGTCATTTTAGATGCAAGTTAGGTTTTAAAAATTGTCTAACTAAACACTTTTTTAATTCAAAATTGAGATTCAAACTCAATGAATCTCCTAAACAAATAGGCCTAAAGTAACAAAAATATAAAAGTGAGCTGGAGTCTATGTCTTTTTTATTTTTTTTCCAATTTATTTAGATGTAAATCTATTGATTAGCTAAGCATGTAGGGCTCTTTACATAAATGCCACAAAAATAATGTTAAGATTGATTTATGTCATACAAAAAATAATTATAGAGACTGTTACGCTACATCCACACTATTCAAAAATACCAAATATACCCTGAATGTTCTATTTAGATTCATGTAGAAAATGTCATATTTATACAGTAAATGTTTTATTTTCTGACATAATAACTTTTTTTTCCAGTCATAAATGAATCATTTATCATATAAACGTAACATTTAACGGTAATGACTTATATATAAGAACATGTAAATTTCATATGTAAGTTGTAAATGAGTCATTTACATATAAATTAACATTAACGAAAATGTCGATGTCACTAAGGCTGTTAAGATTTTGATTTATGGATAATGTCATAGATATTGTCGATGTTAACAGATATTCAAAAAAAAAAAAGATATCTTGAGAAAAAGTGGTAATTTTTTGTCACAACTTTGTACAATACTTAAACTTGAACCAAGTTAATAACATAAATAATAGAATTTTGGTCTAATACGAAAGTTATATTGTTCACTATAAAAGAATACCATTATTATATATATTGATAATTATTTTTATATTATTTTACATATTCATTACAAACATGGTATAATAATATAGAGTACATGAAAAACTACCGCCAAACAAAATAAAACATATACAAACTTTAAGTGTCTTCAATATCAAAAAGAGTTTCTAGTCGGTTGAAAAACATTACATAGGTTTCGATCTTGATCTAAACAATACATGTGTTAGGATATTACTGTTGAAGAGCTTTAGAGGTAATTGTTGATGTGTCACATTTATGTTTCTTGATCTCTTTCTACTATTAATCCATATATTATTGGATATCGTTAATTTATCTTACTTAATGAGTAATCTTCATGGAAATAATGACATCTTAGCACTAATTTGTGATGAAGGATACATAGGTATATCATCATCTTGGTACATAGTATTTTGGTCACGACATGAAATTTTAGTTATGCACTACGGCATATTTTTAAATAGCTTTTGAGCCAGTGGCATTAATTAATCCAGTGAAAAATTATGTGCCATGTAGCATAAATATCTTAAGCATGCAAGTGTTATAGACAAGGCGAAACATACAACAAGAAACATAGAGGCCGTTTGGTATAGTTTTTAAAATAGATGAAAATATTTTTGTCTTGAAAAATGATAATTTTTAAAAATTGTGTTAAAAGTGTTTTTAAAATTTTTGCTTTAAAAAATATGTGAAAATATTTTCAAAAATTTTGAGAATAAAAACAAATGGGGCCACAGTCTTGGCTATAATTTTCAACATTTTTATGTTTTGCACTAAAAGGAGACAGAGAACATAGTTGGAGGACCAAATATATAATTACCAAATAAACTTTTAGTAGATTACGCTCTCAAGTTAGTACCTTTTGGCACGACCAACAAAACGGAAATACCCCACGCTTAAGCGGGTTGTACCTTTAAGAGTTCGGTTTTAAGAACCCGCCGTTCCTTCCTTACTTGAAGCTCTGAAACAATTCTCTTCGTCCCTGCGGCCATGGCTGCCGGGCAAAACTCAGCGTCGAAGAAGAGAGCAAAGAGGAAACGAATCCAACAGCACGATGCCGAACTCGAACGACTCGACTCGCTTCCATGGAACTCGTCTCTCTCCGGCGACGACTCTTTCTCTTTCGTCGTCGGCTCCAACGAGCTCGAAGGAGGTCCGGAACCCTTTTTTATTCGATTCCAGGGCTTCAGAAAAATCCCTAAAGTAGAAAAGATGGGAAATTTTTGTATTTAACTGCTTAAGCTCGTGCTTTCAATGAAAAATTCTCTCTAGTGCTCGCTGAACGAAGGATTATGATTTTGTAGTGATTTTTTTATCTGTCTGGTTTCCGAGAAAGTGTGGGTTGAGAAACAGAAGAGTGACGGCTTGTTTCCTTTTGTATTTGGTTTGGTTTGTGTTTTAGAAATGTTGGAAAAAAAAAGAGAATTTCAGTTCAGGTTCTATCAGATTAAGGATAATCTAGTTATAATTATGCTAATAAGATAGCTTAGGGCTCATGGATTGTTAAATTCTGATGTTTTGTGATTTTTTTCTTTTCCTTCTCTCTTTTTTGGTTAATTGCAGGTTTTCTTTCGCTTGTAGAGATTGATGAAGCCGAATATGGTTTGGAAATTCCTAAACCTGAAAGAGAAACTAAGAAGAAAAATTCTAAGCCAACGAAAGAATCTAAGAAACAAAAGGGTAGTGATGGTTTTGAGGTTGAGGCTGAAGCTGAAGTAAAATTGTTGGAAAGTGATGAGAATGTGAAGGACGAAAAGAAAAAGAAGAAGAAAAAGAAGGGAAAGAAAGGGCAGAAAGTTGAGGGTGTTGATGGCAATGGTGGTGATGGGGTTGAGAATGAAGAAAAAGAGAAAGAAGAGGACGAGAATGTGGAGGCTGAACAGGGGAATGAGAAGACTAAGAGCGAGAAAAATGTGAACGCGACGCGGGAAAAGCAAGAATCCATGGCTGGTTAGTCTCTTGTGTTAATTTTCAGGGTTTCTAAAGCTTTACTATTGCTTGTGTCTGCCTGTGTTGGTGTCATAATTTTTCATTTGATTTATTATGCAATCTTGTTGTTTTGTTCAACAGCCTATTACCTTATAAACTCGATGCTGAACTTGAATATGTCCTTAATGAATAGTTAATTAATGAAATTCAGAGTTGGAGTCAAGCTTAGCTTGATATGTACCCTTCTAAAAGTTTTATATGTCAATCGTTACTATCGTTACTATAATTTGCTAATTTCTGATTGCTCTTAGTCTGTTTGTATTGTAAAAGTGTCAAATTAGTGTATTATCGAAGGCCTGGTTCAGCTTGCTGCCAGCCCCTTTTGCCCTGGCATGGCCCAGCGAGTCAGTATTCATCTTTTCTTCATCTTCTTCTTCTTCTTCTTCTTCTTCTTCTTTTGTGTGTGTGTGTGTGTGTGTGTGTGTGTTTTCAAGATGATTCAAAAATTTGCAAGTTCAGTTTTTAAAATATGTATGATTTGTTGTACTTTATTCTTTTTCTTCTTTTTCCAGCTTCACCTGAATTCTTTCAACACATTCAATTTTTAACTTTTTTTTGCAAGCCTAAACATGGTTGCATGTGATTGTAGGAAGTAATGGAAACAATGATGCTGAAGAGCAACCTGTTGATGAAGATGAATATTATGCATGGAATGAGCTGAGGCTCCATCCTCTGATTATGAAATCCATATACAGGCTTGGGTTCAAAGAACCAACACCAATACAGAAAGCTTGTATTCCTGCTGCTGCTCATCGGGGAAAGGTTGTATAGGCTCTTGTTCAAGTTTTTGTCAATTTGGGAACCTTCAGTTTATTGGTAGTCTTATTTATTTATTTATTTATTTTTAACATGGCAGGATGTTGTTGGTACGGCAGAGACAGGGTCTGGGAAGACACTGGCTTTTGGTTTGCCCATTTTTCAGCGCCTCTTGGAGGAACAAGAAAAGGCCTCAAAGATGCTTGAAGAAAGGGGCGAGGAAGCCGAAAAGTTTTCTCCAAAAGGCTATTTACGGGCTCTCATTATTGCTCCTACAAGAGAACTTGCACTTCAGGTATCCTACTCTATTTTCTATAAGATTAAATTGACGACCTTTTTGGATTTTGTGAAATAGAGAACTTCTCTTTTATTCAGAGTCAAGAAATCTCCTATAGAATACTCGGAAGGGTTTTTTTTTAATCAATTTTTTTTTTCTAATACCAAACAAATTAGTACTTATAGTTTTGTATTTAATGTTAAATATAGTTCCGATGACTTTGGAGACTGGTGACAGTAATGATATCGATCTGCATGGTAAGACCTTTGGCTTATTTCTGCAAATAAACTTGTAGGAAAAGACAGCATGGATACAACTTTCGTGATACTTGCAAAATAAGACACAATGACCAAAAAACTAATATTCTAATGATGTTTAAGCTCAATTAACCGACTTTCGAGTCCATGAAACTTATTGAGCTCAAGCAATTTTCACTTTCAGAATCTCAGTCCTTGAATCAACTAAGGTATTTGTAAGTTATGCTTTTCCTGAGTTTTTCATGTTTGGAAGATACGATATTTCAAGGAAGAGTGCTTAAATTCTCTGCATATCTATTGTATAAGGTGGACCAACAGTTGGCTCATTTCTGGTCGAGTTGCTTTTGAGAATTAGGATTACTGGCGCAAAAGCTTCTTATGCCTTCATTTTTGGATCCTTGGATATGTGGATTGGCGCTTAGTTAATACACTTTGAATATACTGGTGCCTTCCAGGTGACTGATCATCTCAAGGCAGTTGGCAAGGATAACGGTTTTAGAGTTGTTCCAATTGTTGGAGGGATGTCAACTGAAAAGCAGGCAAGACTTCTGAAGTTGAGGCCTGAGATTATTGTCGGAACTCCTGGTAGATTATGGGAACTCATGTCTGGAGGAGAGAAGCATCTTGTTGAGGTGAGTGCTCAAGGTTAATGATTGGCTCAACTCAGCTAATACCTTAGAAAAATTAATTTCTCCAAGAAAATAAATGCTTTTTCCCCCAAGATATTTCTGTTAAATTTTCCTTATCTGTCCTTGTGTTTCCCTGCAGATGCTTTCAGTTCCACATCCTTTATCTCCCTTACTCTAGGTGGTTGTGGTACAACACTGTTTTGACTTCCATTGTTTGCTTTGCAGCTACATTCATTGTCTTTCTTTGTTCTGGATGAGGCTGATCGTATGATCGAGAATGGGCATTTTCATGAATTGCAGTCAATAATTGACATGCTTCCTCTGACTAATGGTCCTGCTAAAGGACACCTGCAAAATACACAAACTTGTGTTACAGTTTCAAGTGTCCAGAGAAAGAAAAGACAAACGTTTGTTTTTTCTGCTACAATAGCACTCTCTGCTGATTTTCGGAAGAAGCTGAAGCGTGGTGCCCTGAAACCAAAGCAGTCAATATCTAATGGATTCAATTCCATAGAAACTCTCTCCGAACGAGCAGGGATGAGAGACAATTTTGCCATCATTGACTTGACAAATGCATCCCTTCTGGCCAACAAGCTTGAGGAATCATTTATAGAGTATGTGCAAGTGATCTATTCTTTTTATTTTTTTAGTTTTATGAATCCCAACTTATTATTTTGTAGACTATGCAATACTTTTTTGTCTGTATTGACTTTTTATTCTTCGGTCTCCCTTCTTTTATCTTAAATTTTTTCTGTTATAAAGACGTGCTTGTATATTTGAGGTGTATCAATTTGCCCAGGGGAAGTACGGAGTTTCTTCTTTAACTCTTTTTACCTTGAATTGATAGTCTGGCACTAGCTCCATCTGCGGTACACTGTTTTACTCTGTGTGTCCTACCTTGTACAGTTGAAATATTAGTTTGCGTATATTCATACATCGACTGGACTTGAGGCTTGTACTTTTGTAATTTATGATGCGTTTTTTCTCTCATATACAAGAAAAATTCTTATTTCTGTGAAGCACCATTGTATTTCTTGGAACTCTGAACGTATTTTAATGGATAGACGTTTTTAATCCTTTGTCTATTTATGGATTGTATTTCTATCTAGATTGACATGGTGCCTTCCTCTTTTACCAGAAGTTACATATGTTTTTCATCTTGACCGTACCTCTATATGGAATTGCGTGGTACGCAAAAGCATTTTTTGCAATAAGACTTAAACTGATGCTTAGTGTTCTTCTAGGCTGCATTTAGTTTCAAACAACTCACCTGTATGCTTAGTATTCCGTTGCTGTTTTACTTCCTTTTGTAGTCCAAGTAAACATATTCACTTTTAATATGTAATCATCACGATATAACTTTTTGATTATAGAAAAGTAAGTTCTTGCAATGGAGCTTTTGCTAATCATTTTTTTATTGCAGGTGCAGGGAAGAAGATAAAGATGCCTATTTATATTATATATTGAGTATGCATGGACAAGGACGGACAATAGTGTTCTGTACATCAAAAGCAGCTCTGCGACACCTATCTTCTGTCTTGCGCATTCTTGGTATCAATGTTTGGACGCTTCATGCCGACATGCAGCAGCGAGCTCGATTAAAGGTTTGTTTTTCCATCTTTTCAGCACCTTTTATATATTTGCATTTGGCATCTTGGTGTGAGGATACATGAGGTTTCAGTAGATATTTGTGTTCTTGCTTGACAACTCTGAACCTTATGACGGGTATTCTTTTGTTGAATAATTTCCCTAGATTTCTTGGCTTGTTGCATAACTTGACAGATCATTCCCTTCTCCAACCCCCCCAAATATCCTGCCACTAACCTTCTGCATCATTGCAGGCAATCGATCGTTTTCGGGGAAATGAACATGGTATACTTATTGCAACTGATGTTGCGGCAAGAGGCATAGATATTCCTGGCGTGAGAACTGTTGTTCACTACCAGCTACCGCATTCAGCGGAAGTCAGTTTAATCCTGGAGGCTTATTTACCTTGTTTTTTTATGGTTCTTGTGTGTTAATGCTCTTTTTTAGGTTCTTGCAGTTGTGCAGTAAACATTCTTTTTCCTCCCGTCTGTATCAGGTTTATATTCATAGAAGTGGGAGAACTGCGAGAGCTTCTGCTGATGGGTGCAGCATAGCGCTAATTGCACCCAAAGAAACGTCAAAGTTTGCTTCTTTGTGCAAGTCATTTTCTAAGGTAATTCTTAAATTTGCTTCTTTATCCAATAATTTATATGGTTGGAGATTGGAGCCACAGAATTACATTTACCCTTAGGGATTTGCTTCTTAATATTTGACGTATTTTGCCTTCATGCAGGAAAAATTTCAGCGTTTTCCTTTAGATAGTTCGTACATTCCAGAGGTCATAAAACGTTTGTCTCTTGCACGACAAATAGACAAGATTGCACGGAAGGAGTCCAAGGTATTTAACTTGGATTTCTTTTAGGCTATATGATGCTCTAATAATTTGTCCTATCCTCTAGTTTGGATCTTTTATGGGCTAGTGGAATTCCGTATATTATTGGGGAGAAAGAAAAATTATGTATGCACAGCTAAACTGGCCCTGTATCTTGAAGTTGACTTTAATTTGGATTTTGATTTTATTCAGCACATTCCAAAATTTGGTTTTTTATGGATCACCGTGCCAACGGAAAAAGTCCCTTCTCACCCATTAGAAAAGCCACATAATTAATGTTATGAAGTTTGTTCTCGCTGACAAAAGTGTTTTTTGTTTTTGTTTTAGTTCTCTTACTTTTGTGGAAAATGAAATTACTAACTTTCTATAGTCTGCTTATACTTTTCTGTGGAAAATGAAATTAGTAACTTTCTATAGTCTGCTTATACTTTTCTCTCCTATTTACTTTTTGCCTTAAATATCAAGTAATATTGGTTACAGAGTTATTTTGTAGCAGTACAGATTGATCCCTCTTTATTGAGTTTCCCTTTCTTGTCTACGCATGAATTTTCCTTATCATTTGATAGAGTGGGCTTCACTTCTTTTTTGTTTTCTTCCTCTTTCTCGTTTCATTATTTTTCGACTTATTGTGCTTCCCTTCTCTTCATTCTTTAGGAAAAGGCAAAGAAAAGCTGGTTTGAACGAAATGCAGAATTGGTTGACTTAGATATGGACAATGATGAGAGTGAAGATGAAAGAGCGAACATTTATAAGCAAAAGATCGCCACCTCCACAAATCTGAAGAAGTTGCAGCAGGTTCTCTTCTTTCTTAGTCGCATATTGTAAAATAATCTTGTTTTTTTCTGGTAACCGCTTCCCTATTGGCCATAAAATGTATCTCACTACAAGGTTATTAAAATTTTTTACAGGAGCTAAACGAACTGCTTTCACGTCCATTACAACCAAAGTCCTTTTCACACCGTTATTTGGCAGGGGTAATTTTCGTTGACTTTCCTTTGAACTCTGGTACCTAGTTTATACCATGTTCGGACAACTGTTGTTATTCTCGGCAGAAATACACAAGCAGGCTAAAGCGGTTTTTTATTCTTATCATGAGTTATGAAAATGTGAACAATTGCTTGTAATACAAGTAACCAGGTGGCCATATGTCCTACCTTATCTCCTCGCAAATCCAGGGTTCAAAACCAGGCACAAGAAGGGGAGAAAAGATGAATAATTTATTTTCGCGAACATTATTAGCCGCTTTCCATTGCTCTTTATTAATTGCAAAACTTTGACTCAAATTATTATTCTCAATGGGACGCTCATCTTTTTCCAGGCTGGTATTTCACCTCTCTTGCAACATCAATTTCAAGAATTAGCCAAGCAAAAATTGGGTGATGTCAAGAATTCAGGAGATAATAAAAGAAGGAAATTGGTCGTTATAGGTCAGGATTGCGTGGAACCACTGCAGGCGCTTCGGACTGCTGGTCAAGAGGTATCATCTATAGCACGTCTTCTATGGATTTTTATTATGATTTCTTTGTTATAAATTTATAATATCATTTTTGGGGTCAATCTTGATAAAAATCCTATCTCCTAGGTTTTCCGCTGTGCACACATACAGTTGCCAAAATTTGGGGACTTAATGAGGCCTGAATGCTCTGTGTCTTGATTTAAGTAGAAACATATCCTTCATTTTAGTAATAAAAACTATCTAATTGATTAAACATAATTAGTTCCAGCACATAATTTGTTTCTTATTTTAAGATAAGAGAATAAAAGAAATTGTTTGATAAACAGTTCGTCCGGCTTTAAAAGGTTCATTGATGTAGGGGATTCGACCCTAAATAACGATGCCAACTATTTTGTTTAGATCATTGTTTATGCCTTAAGTTTTTTTGTTTTTTGTTTTTCTATTTGAGAAGAAAGTCTGCTACACACGCCAAAAGGTTAAATGATCAGAACCTGACTGATTATACTTTCACATGGTCCATTTATTTGGAAGATTCCCTATGATTCTGATTGTTCTTTTGAGTTTGTTGTGACATCACCAGCTGGCATATTAGAAATTATATCATATTAAGATCAACTTGTCAAAGTGAACATTATCGAAATCAGCTTTATTTATACGAGCAATACTAGAGGACACTAGTGGTCCTGAGCATTCGCCTATAGAAAATAGGTTCCATAGAAGAGGCTCATAGATGGCCCCATCATTTAGCTGTAATGCTTAACGCCAGTGGTGTCTCGAAGCATTTTTCTTTTCATATTTATCCTTTTCAAGCTCTAGGAATTCATACTTTTCTCCCTCCTTGTCACAGGTGCACATGGATGTTAAAGAGATGGCCCAGAAACGAAAAAATATGGAGAATCTGGGGAAAAAAAGAAAAGAAGAGGAGAAACGTATATCCCCTATTTTCTTTTTCTTTTATTTTTTTTTTCATTTTTTTTTCTTATCCTGGTTCTTGTAGGGTGGCACGCTTATGATAATATTGTTTCTTTCAGGCTTGCGAGATCAACGGAGAAAGCAGAGGAAAAAGCTAAAAGCGGGGCTATAAGTTATTTTTATTGCTTCGAACATAATAATAGAGAACTACCCAAAAGAAAATACATTCTGCATGCCATGGAGTCCGGCAAATTTTATTCTATAGGAATGAATCCATTAGAAAATGTAACATTATTGTGTATATTTTTTGTAAGTTATAAATTTTGATGCTTGAATTATTATTCTCATATGCCATCTAGATATTAAATTTTGGAACATTTCATTCTCGAAAAGATAATTTAATTCAAGAGAAGATATATATATATATATATGTATATATATATATATATATCTTGAGGGAAAGAGGACACCCTTTGTCTGTTGATGCTAGCTATCGGTGTGGGCTAATGTATTGCTTACCCCTTAGTTATAAAAAAAATTAATAATAAAATAAAGTAAAATTGTCACTAACAAAACAATAAGTTTTAATATAAAAAGTACATTTTAATTAGAGTTTATAGTTTTATGAGTAGTAAGATTTTAACCATAGGATGAAAAGGGATTTTTTAATCATATATACATTTATGCATTAAAGCGTTTGTTCATTAGAAAAAATCACTGCTATGAAGGTTTGACTTGCGAAAGATATCACTTGTATGAAGGTTGCCTCTTCATAAATACGTTCCAATATTTCAAGCCTAAAAAGTCTAAAAGTATGTTTAACAAAGTTGTTTTTAACTAATTTTTTAATTAAAAATAATATAAAATTTTTATATATTATGTTAAAAAGAAAAAAATTATTATAATATAAAACTTTTATATATTATAATATTTATAATTTTAACTAATAATTTTAATCAGCACGTCAAACACAATATAAATATAAACATGTTGACAATAAATGTTATTAACACCATTTATTTGAAGCACAGAATTTCTCTCTCCCTTTTCTTTTTTAAGCCGTGAACAAAATAGTACCAATGCGAACAATGGGCCAGGAATTCATATAACACACTCCAAAGAAATTGACCGTTGACCATCACTATTGTCAGTTGTTGTTGTTGTTGTTTTTGTTTTTGTGTGAAACACTCTGCAGTTGTCATTTACATGATTAACTCAGAAATTAATGTGAGCTGAAATTTGGGTTGCTTCAGAGCTCAGCTTCTTGTTTTGACTTGGCCTTAATCCATGTATATTACGTATACTTTGTGTATATATACGTAATATACTAAACGTATACTGTGTGTATAAATAAGTAACATGGTAATATTATATGGAAGTGTGAATTAGTTGTTTTCCCATGTCCGCTAGCAGATTCGTCAAACATTTATGAGTTTATAACAAATTATAAACGTTGTCTATAGCACCTGAAATAACCCAATAATTTAAGTGATATCATACTCTGGTGCAGTTGAAATTTGTTCTTTGACTTTGTTGATACATTAAATATATGAATGACAAAGCATGACAATATGAATATGTTATTGCGTATTTGCATAATTAAGATAATTAATTATTGATAAAAAAAAAATGCAAGTTGCAACTTTTTACACTTTTTTTGAGGATAGTTCCTTTTCACACCTTCAACTAGTAAAAAAATTTTCCTCCTCCATTTCCCCCAAAATTAAGAAGTTCCAAGAGGTTATCCATCATCCATTATCTTGTCATCGAGTTTTTTTTTTTTTGACAATGCTATAGAACATTGATTTCACATACTGGTAGAGGATGGTCCCATAACATAAGACCCATAAGTAAACTCCACCTTTTATTAGTTGTGCCGTTAAACATTTTTCTTAGACGAGGTAGGTTTGAAAAGAAGCTACAACATTTCACTGTTTTGAGTTGTCTAATACACTATAATTTTTAAAATGATATAACTGTTTTGAGTTGTCTAATACAGTATAATTTTTAAAATGATATCAGCCTTACAATTTTTCATTCAAATAGGGTCTTTGATAAACGGTTTGAAGTGAAAAAATTAAAGTTTTATACTATAGGTGCTTTTTTGCTTTATGGTATAATGTATGAGAGCTTTTATTAGTCCAAAACAATTGGTTTTAATGCCAACACCCATTCAGTAGAAATTTCTATCCGAACTTCACTTCTTTCTCTATTGACTTGGGCTTTGTCAATACATGGATATTATTATTTTGGGCACTTCTATATGCCAAGACCAGGCTGTAACCCCGTCATCTGACAACAGTAGGCCCCACCGGGTGGGCCCCACTGATGAGTCATATGGTGGGCCTACAGTGGGGCCCACCGGTGAGAGTAGCCCGGTCGGAAAAAAAAAAGTTTTTCTATTCTTTTTACACTATTAGGGACTGCGATTTCTCAGTCAATCTTCCATATATATATATATATATATAGAGAGAGAGAGAGAGAGTTCCACGGTCGTACAAAAAAAAAAAAGAAGTTTGACTTTTCCTTTTTTAGTTGACCAGTCGTTGTTTTGGAGGGCAAAGAAATGGTCAGTGACTTGCTAGCCATTGATCGGAAAAAATAAAATAAAACAGATATTCAGAGAAGAAACAGTTGTTGCTCAGTTTCTAAGGAAATACGTAACATAATTAGACTTCTAATTTTGAAAAAAAAAATAAAGAGAGAAAATATTAAAGGGCTGACGTAAAGACAAATACATCCGCAAAAATTTAAATAAAAAAAATACTGCCTGATATAAATAGATGTGTCTTGATTCTTAAGTTCTTGAATGCTCTAAGAATATTAGCTAATTAGGATTGAGCTATGGAGGGAAGCAAAAATATTGGTGTTTGGCAGTGGTGGGAACCACTCAGTTCTCATCACAAACTCAATTATAAACAGTAAAAAATTCTCACATGTTATAGTAACAGTAAAAAAATTGTTACAGTATAAAGTTCTCACATGCTACAGTAAAAGTGGTTCCCACCATCCTTTCAAACACCCACATAGTTGCCAACTTGCATTTTATTTTTTTTATAAAAAAAAAAATTTAGATTCCAAATGATAGTTGTTCTTTTCCTTCATTTATTTATTTTTCCCTTTTTATGAGGTATCCCTTATTCTCTTCATAGTTCCTGCCAAAGTAGCAATTCTGATTATTTTTCTTTTTTTTTTTTTTCTTTTTTGGGTTATTTTGTTTCTTTGAATTTTGACCCTTCATAATGTACGGAGGCAGAGCGTTGATTCGCTGTAACTCGTTTAATCATCAAATATTATTTTTCAGTAAATATCCTTGCCAGATCAGCCCACTCAATAAACAAAATAAAATCCAAATAAAATATGAATTAATTAATTATTAGTCTCTGCTCTTTTTGGAATCTCTTTTCATTTTTTTTTTCCAGAGAGTATTTTTGGAATCTTTTCATCGATTGTTGATTATTGTTTGGTCTATTTTTTATGGAAATTATTTTTTAGTCTATAGAATATTCATAATACTGGTAGTTTAACATTTCAGTGGAATAGATTTTGGCCAGAAGCTAGTGTTGCTTATTTCCTCCGGAATGTGAACTATCGTGTATAGTTCAAGAAAAAATAATTAATACAGCATCGAAAAAAGAAAAGAATTATTTTAAAGAAGTGTAAATACATATTAAATTGTACCAAACAATTGAATTCAATAAAACAAATCGTAATTGTACAATATAAATTAGTTAAATAATTCACGTATGGTATCTTAGCTCGTGTCAGAAAGAAGATTTGTAATTTTAAGTGATTTCTTTTTCTCTCTCTCATACTTTTTTTTTCCCTCTTTAACACGGTTTTGGTTAAAAAAAGAGAGAGAACACTGCATAAATCTTCCCAGGGGAATTTGTTTTGAAGATTAATTTCAAGGGTTAATTTTATTTTATAGCACCAGTAGTATTAGGCATATCAGGGAAATTAGGCATAATAGGCTCACGGCCTTGTACATTTATCCATGAACTAGTAGCAATGAGGTTGATATGGTGGTGGGGACAGTTTTTTGCGCTTTCAAGGCGTGAGTGATGAAATTGAGACAATATGAGATAACTGCTTACAGGGTGTTTGACGTAGTAATTAAAATTATTAGTTAGAACTGTAAATACTACAGTATATAAGAGTTTTATACTATAACAACTTTTTTTCTTTTACTTTAGCATTTTCATGTTACTGTAGCATATGAAATCTTTACATTATTCTAACTAATAAGTTAGTTAGAACCAACTTTGTCAAATAGGCTTTTAGCAGTTTACTTCTCTAACATTCCTGCTTTCAAGGTCTCATTCCTAGTGATATAACGCGTCTGATTGTGCTAGGGTATTATGATTGTGTTGGACAAAGATGTTGGGTTGTGCATTTTGTGCATATGGTGCATGTGCGTTGGTTTATCGGCAAGTCCCCAGTGTTTCTCCCCTCATTTTTGATGCCTAAACTTTTGTTATGGTTTTTGGCGCTGAGAACTGTCTCTCTACTAAAAGCCTTGTCATTATTGTTTGCATTTTTTTTTAATAGGGAATAACAGAGAAAGGAAAATATAGCATAGCCTTTTTATTGAATAAACTAGGTTTTATAATATTATAAATTATAATTTAAATATTAAAAGAGGAAACTAGTTAATGGGAAACTTATCAAGATAACAATAAAAGAAAGGAGAGCGACAATCCTAATATTTAAAAATTTTAAATAATAAATGATAATAACAAATGATATTTATTTGATATGCCGTCATGCCCCCCCTGCAATATGGAGCTCTGGGAGAAAAGTCCACTACTATCCTTTAATGAAAGAAAACATGCACATGGTAATGATTTGGTAAGAGCATCCGTCAATTGATCTTCAGAAGGAACATGAGCAACCTAAAGAGCACCACTCTATACTTGATTACAAATGAAATAATAATCAAGTGCAACATATTTCATACGAGAATGAAAACCATATTAGAGTAAAGATTAGTAGCATCGACATTGTTACAATAGATAATCAGTTGTTAAGAAGAGTAACGCCAAGGTCAGTGAGAAGAGAACAAATCCAACTTAACTCAACAAATGTGACAATGATTGAACGATATTCAACCTCAGTAGAAGAACGAGCAAACGTTCGTTGCTTCTTGGAACTCCAAGAAATAGGATTATAATTGAGGTAAACAAGATAAGCATAGGTGGAAGTATAGTCATCCTTGTTACCAGCTTAATCAGCATTAGAGAAAGCATGGAGTGACAAAGAAGAGTGGCAATGTAGAATCACAACTTGATCATAGACTAACAAAGATAGTGTAATAGTCACTTGATGACATTCCAATGATCACTCGTAGGAAGATACATAAACTGGGAGAGCTTATTCATCGCATAGGTAAATCAGGTCAAGTGAGCGACAAATACTACAAACTGCCAAATATAGTATAGTACTCAGAAGGATCAGTAAGGGCCATACCAGAGTGGAGACTAAGTATAGGGGTAGTAGCAAGTGGTGTAATAACTGGCTGTGCATCCATTATAAGAAGTATGAAGAGAGAGATTGCTCAAGTCAGCAGTAACATGGTGCGATGTCCAACTATCGAGAAGCCAATGTGGTTCGTTGGTTGTGGTAATGGTGGCGACATTTACTCGAGGACCCCATAGGGTCGGTGGATGTAGTGCCACGATAGAGTAGAACAAGGTGACGACAATAAATAAGCAAAACAAGGGGCATTGTTGAACTATATGCTTTTGTTTATGGCACCCTTGGCAACAACCCAAGTATGGTCTAGGTGTAGGGCGGCCACGCTAAGGGACAGGGGCCGAAAGAGCAAAGGAGGGCTGTGGCAGTGTGGAGCCAAAGTTGCCGTTTTGTGTGAACGAATGGGCAAGGTTGGCAATGGTTGGTAATGGAGATGAAGGAGAAGAATTATGGCGAAGAAAGAGCTCTTTATTGATTAATTTTTCATGAAACTCATCCAAAAATAATTGACGTGTCACGTCCATTAATCACATCAACAATAGGTCGATAGTCATCATCAAGACCATCAAGGATTTTCTTGATAAGATCCTCGCAACCCATGGGTTTCCCAATGGCGGCAAGTTCATCGACTCTACTTTTAATAAATTGTATATATTTAGAGATCGTTTGAGAGCCCTTGGTTGCATAATTAATTTGCTCCTTAATATGTTTAATATGGCCGCGAGAAGGTCAGGCATAGGTGTTGGCAAGAACATTCTATGCATCGCCAGAGGTGGTGGATTGTATGATAAGAGGAATGAGAGAAGGCGTGAAGGAGCTGATTATCGCATTAAAAATTAATTTGTCTTAACGGAGCCATGGTTGATCAACCAAATTAGAGAAAGTGATGTTATTGTCAGTCACGGTGGCTAGATAAGGCAGATGAGAGCCGTCAATGAATTTGTGAAGGTCATAACCAATAAGAATAGCCTCCATCTGAAACTTCCATTAAATAACACATTTAATTAGGTAAGTTTGATGAAAATTATTTTCTAAATAACCGTGAGCATAGAGAATGGTAACCTGAGGATTATCAGTTACCATTGGCGATGTGAAGGTGGCAGCGGTAGTAGGGGTAAGACGTGGCGGTGTTGGTGGTGTTGACGGTGTGGCTGCAGCAGCGGTGGAAGGGTGTTGCAGCAAAGGAAGTGGCATTTCGGCAATGGTGAGGCGTGGTGGCAGATTGGATGTTGTGGCAGTGGGAACGGCTTTGGTGAGACCATTGGGACGGTGACCGGAAAAATTTGGGAGCAGCAGTGGCTGTGAACGGCAGCAGTTGGAGGCGGCAACTTGGGAGTGATAGCGTTGGGTGGGCAGCAGACAAGTACGTAACATATTTACGGCACACAATCACAACAAAGTTCGTGATGCAGTCTAGCGGAAAGGTGTTTCAACAATGTAGCGTGTGGTTTATGGTACAAATCTAGGTTCCTGCAGTGCTATTTTGATTTTTTTTCTTTTTGTGTGAGAAGATGTAGGGTGCTACGGAGGGGAGAGGTTTGGTCCGGTGGTGGCAGAGTGAGATTGCCAAAGGAGAGAAGAAAAAAAAAAAAAAAAAAACCTAGTCTCTAATACCATATAGAGAATAATAGAGAAAGAAAAATATGGCATAGCCTTCTCATTGAATAAACGAGGTGTTTATAGTATTACAAATTACAGGAAAGTGGCGGCGCCGGCAACGGAGTAAGAGTACCAGAGGAAAGAAAAAAAACCTAGTGTCTTATACTATATAGAGAATATTAAGAAGAAAAAAATATGGCATAGTCTTTTCATTGAATAAACTAGGCATTTATAGTGTTACAAATTACAATTCAGGAAACTTATCAATGTAATAATAAAGGAAAAGAAATCTAGAATCTTAATATTTACAAAGTTTAAATAATAAATGATTAGTTATTTTGTGTTGCCGTTATTTGCTATGGGATTCTCATCATAGGTTAATATTTTCATCTGAGTGTATAAAATTTATTGAAGAGTCATGTGTGATCGATCTTTGATGTATTCTTTTAGGTAATTTTTGTATGTGGAACCCTGTATACACTATTTCTCCTATGTTAATTAGGTTCTATATTGCTTTTGAAGATTAGTTAGAGGGTGTTTGAGAAGTATGGTTAAAACCATGGTTGTGGTTTAAAACACTGTAGCATGTGAGAACATTACACTGTAGGAACTTTTTGCTTTTTTATCGTAGCATGTGAGAGCTTTGTACTATTTGGTAACCACAACCACATTTCTAACCGAGATTGCCAAATACCCTATTATTCATTTGTATCGCTTTGATGAAAAATTAGGCTTAAAATTTTCATAAAAATAGTAGGTTTGAAATTCCACTCTTTACTTTCAAAAAAAAAAAAAAAAACTCTCTAGCAGTGTTATTCTAATTTTTATTTGAGTTTAGAAATTGAATTGGTTGCTTGTTATTGAGGTGTATATTGTATGGATTTACATCGGTGTATATATTTTCTTTTTAGGAATACATTCTTCCTTTTTTTTCTTATTAAAGAAATTTACTTCAAATGTTGTTTTTGAGGGGATAAAATTCTCATGACACCAATGAACCAAAAAGAAAAGCTATTTACTATATTTTATGAGCAAAATATCTCTTTATGAGAAAAAAGGAGTTAGGTGGTCTCTATCTCACCCTATATCGGGTCAAGAGTAAGTGGTATCTTGGCACTACAAAAGAAGTGGTCGGAACTTTGTGCTAGTTTTTCAAATTCATCGGCTCAGGCTCACACCCGCTTGTACTTTCAATTCAATGCTTCAACAGCTATTGTTGAAGTAGGAGATGTAGGGATTCTAGTTTTGGCGGATAAAGCAAAGAAGCCTAACAAAAGCTTTCTAACCATTAGACCACAACCTTCAATGACAGCTATTTACTATTTTCCTATCTTGTTGATCCCACATTTATGATTTATTATTTAAACAATTCATTCACCCAAAACACAGGGTAAAAGTATGGTAATAAATCAATTCTGGTAAAAACTGCACATATCCTCAAAAAAAAAAAAGGTTGCACTTATGGAGTGGATATTCATAAAGGAAATATAGTGATTTACAAACCATACAATTTTTCTATTCAAAGAAAAAAAAAAACGCAGAATGTATAGCCTACCAATAATTTTATACGTAACTCTATTTTAAGAGTTTAATGCGTCTAGTCGTCTGAGTGATTCCTTTTAGGCTTTGGTTATGTATTATATATTTTGCCCTTTTGTGGTTTTTACATAGCTCGCACAGCGGAGTTTTACCGCAAAAAAACAAATGGATTTTAATTTTAATTTCTTTAGCCTTAAGACGGAATCAGAATTTCAGAAATAAAATGGAATCCTGACGGACTCTGGATCCATATTTAACCATCTCAAATAACTAAAATAAATAAATAAATAAAAGCGATTCTTTTTTATTTTTTATTTTCTATTTTGTACCCGAAAGAGCCGTACTGAAAACTGAAAAAACAAAACGAAAAGTCATACCCTCTCAACTATTTATAGTCAAAAACTGAACTTGCGAAACTTGCCCGTGCTATAAACACAAACTCTCTCTCTCTCTCTCTCTCTCTCTCTCTCTCTCTCCCCCCTGTTTCTCTCTCGCTAGAATCATGGCGGCCGTTCTGAACTGCTCGGCGGCACAACTGGCCCAACTCCTTGGCCCGAACACGACGGACGCCGCCGCGGCTGCGAACCTCATCTGCAACCAGTTCTCCGTTGTCTCGAACAAGTTCAGCGACACCGCCTTCGCCGTCGATACTACTTACCTCCTCTTCTCCGCCTACCTCGTCTTCTCCATGCAGCTCGGCTTCGCCATGCTCTGCGCCGGCTCCGTCCGCGCCAAGAACACCATGAACATCATGCTCACCAACGTCCTCGACGCTGCCGCCGGTGGCCTCTTCTACTACCTCTTCGGCTTCGCCTTCGCCTTCGGCTCCCCTTCCAACGCCTTCATCGGCAAACACTTCTTCGGCCTCAAGGATATCCCCACCGAGAACTTCGATTACTCGCTTTTCCTCTACCAGTGGGCCTTCGCCATTGCCGCCGCCGGGATCACCAGCGGATCCATCGCCGAGCGGACTCAGTTCGTCGCCTATTTGATCTATTCCTCCTTCCTCACCGGCTTCGTTTACCCTGTCGTCTCTCACTGGTTCTGGTCCGTCGATGGCTGGGCCGGCGCCGGGAGAACCTCCGGCGACCTTCTGTTCGGCTCCGGAGTTATCGATTTCGCCGGATCTGGCGTCGTTCATTTGGTCGGAGGTGTGGCTGGACTTTGGGGAGCCCTAATCGAAGGACCGAGAATCGGAAGATTCGGAGGCCCTGATGGACGAACCATCGCTCTTCGTGGCCATAGCGCCAGCCTCGTTGTCCTCGGCACCTTCATGCTATGGTTCGGATGGTACGGATTCAACCCTGGCTCGTTCACCAAAATCCTCAGCGCCTACAACTCCGGAGGATACTACGGCCAGTGGAGCGCCGTCGGCCGGACCGCCGTGACCACAACCCTAGCCGGATGCACCGCCGCGTTAACGACTCTCTTCGGGAAGAGAATCCTCTCCGGGCACTGGAACGTCACCGACGTCTGCAACGGCCTGCTCGGCGGCTTCGCTGCCATAACCGCCGGCTGCTCCGTCGTAGAGCCATGGGCCGCGATCATCTGCGGCTTCGTCGCCGCCATCGTGCTCATCTCCTGCAACAAGCTCGCCGAGAAGGTGAAGTTCGACGACCCGCTCGAGGCGGCGCAGCTCCACGGCGGCTGCGGCGCGTGGGGGATCATATTCACGGCGTTGTTCGCTAGGGAGAAGTACGTCAACGAAGTGTACCCCAAGGCGGGCGGAGGCGGAAGGCCCTATGGGCTTTTCATGGGCGGGGGAGGGAAGCTCCTGGCGGCCCACGTGATCCAGATCGTAGTGATAATCGGGTGGGTCAGCGTCACCATGGGCCCACTGTTTTACATTCTTCACAAGCTCAAACTCCTGAGAATCTCCCCGGAGGACGAGATGGCGGGTATGGACCTGACCCGACACGGAGGATTCGCTTATGTTTACCATGACGAGGACGACCCTCAAAAAGCCGGTTTTGCCTTGAGGAAAATAGAGCCAAACAACAACACTCCTCCTTCCATTTAAGTCAAGGTTTTTACTTATTTATTTTCTTATTAGTAACCATTATTTTTACTTCCATAATTATTATTAATATTGTATTGTTATTAGGAGACCTTTTGAATGGAAATTTTCATGTGTGCATGTTTTAAAATTATTAAATTTAATTAAAATTATTTTCTTTAGCTGTAATGGTGGAAAGATAAATACTTATGTGTAAGTATTTTTTTTATTTTCATTTAAAAAATTTCCTTTTTGTTATTGCAGTATTAATAGTGGTTATTTATGGCGATCTTCTAGATAATGCGGAAAATGTTGATAAATTTTTGGGTGGTTGGTTGTACGGTGGTGTGACCGTGGACCAAGGGGGAAAAGGATTCTGTTTGCTCTTCTCTGCATCGTAATTCGTGGTTAGGTTTGTTTGATTCCAGGTAGAGAGATATGGCAGGAGTGGTTTTCCGAGATTGTGGGCTTTTTTTTTTTTTAATTCAAGTGAATAAATAATGCTACTTGGATTTTGGCGCCGCCCAATGTAGTTTTGACAGCAATGGTTGAATTTGAATTCTGCAATTTATGGGTTTTGGCTGCTTCATACTTCTACGGGCCCCAATGCTTTTGGAGGGATTTGGAGATTTCTCCGAAAATTCAACGGGGATAGTGTATCTGGAGAAGTTTTTCTTTTTTTCTTGCTTTTTTTTTTTTGAAAAGTCGTGTGTGGCGGAATATTAAAGCAAGAGAAATGGAAAAAGAAAATATATATTTGTATAACCACGTGTAAATGTAGAAAAAGAAGGTAATTGATTTTTGTGGCTCAATAAAATCAAAAGCTAGCTTGGGAAAGGTTCGTTGAAAAGAGAGAAAAATAAAAGTCAAGTAGAAAGGTGGGCAAGTTAATCATCAAGGATGAAGCATGGGAACCTTTGGTTTCTTTTGGTGATGTTTACGGCACGTAAAAAAATTGGATTGAACTTCCAACTTTTTTTAAATAGAGTGTTTAGAAGATGATGGAAACCAATAATAAGAACTATTTTTTACTGTAGTATAAGGTGGGCAAGTTAATCATCAAGGATGAAGCATGGGAACCTTTGGTTTCTTGGTGATGTTTGCGGCACGTAAAAAAATTGGATTGAACTTCCAACTTTCTTTTTGATTCATTATCTAAAAGCTAATTTTTGATAGAAATTAGAACATGGTGCTACTTTATTATCTATTTATTTCCTCAAATTCATGAATCATGCATCGCTAGAATCCGTTTATTTTTCATATCCAAAATGATCCGTACATCAAATGGTTCCTTGGGTGCTTGCGCGGAGAGCTCCAAAACTTGATTACAATGACATTCCAGTGGTCAACATATATATACATGTAAATGCTAATATATTTCATGAGGTCAGATCATGGGTGGTGTTTCATTCGGCATATCACTTATATAATTTTATCCCTGATTTTTAAAATACACTATTTAGTTCTCTTAAACTTTGTTTTGTTAACATGTAAAATTCCTTTCCATCCAACTCTACTAGTTTTTAGACTCTATTTCTATATTTTTCTCCAAATTATATCATTTATGTTATTTTACCCTCGAACTTTAAAAATATGCCACTGTTGTCTTCTCAAATTTTGTTTTGTTAACAAATAACCTCTTTTTGTCCAATTATGTTCGAATTAATAAATTAATTTGTTTTTCTTCCAACTTGATGAAACCTCCCCCTCAAAGCAATCTATATACTCACAACTTGCATGAATATTATTTATAACATGCTTATCAAAGGCAAATAGAAAGAACAATTCAAGACGAGAGAATTTAGAAACAAAAACCTCAGAAAATCCCTTAAAATAATGTGTAATTGTTTTTCAAAATTTTAAGAGCTTTATTTTTAAGGAATTTTGTGGGATTTTTTTTCCCCTTAAGTTCTTGTATTTTGGGGTCTGAATGACTTATAGAATGCTACTTTTTTTTTTTGAACTTTTTTTTGCAAAAAGTTTGAGAGAATATGTACATTTTGCAAGTTGAGGGCAAAATAACATAGGTGACATAGTTTAAGGAAAATAAATAAATAGAAATTTGTAAAAAACTTCAACAAACTAATGGAGTTATAAAAACATGTTACTTGGTAACAGAATAAAGTTTGAAAGGACTAAGTGGTACATTTTAAAAATCAGAGGATAAAATGACGTAAATAATAGAGTTTGAGGGGGCAAATTTGAAAATAATCCAAAAAGAAACAAAAGGAAAAACGAGATATATTTCAGTAGCACTTATATCGCTTATTAAGAACTTTACATTAAAACGGCAAAATTTGCAATGTCTAGATTTTAAGTACATTAAAGTCTAAGTGCAATTTTCAACTGTTGTTAATACGATGTCATTCATGTTCTGTCCTTTTATATTAATGAAATTATAGCACAAAAGTGTTGGTGGATTTAATTATTTAATTTATTTTAATGATATATTAATTAACCCATATCTGTTAGTACAATAAAATATTGTATAATATTCTACTGTATAGCTAATTTATGTAATGTCACTCATAATGAATTAACCTTTTTAATCATAAAATGAATTGACTTTTCTTTTCTTTTCTTTTTTTTGGTGAGTTACAATGCCTTCTATGACATTACTCACAATTCTTCCTCGTCCTCTGAAAAAGGTACTTAAGAACCACCTAAATAATATGATAAACATTTTCTATGGGTCGTTTTCTGATAAATATTTTCATTGAGAGTATATGTTTTTAAATTATTAGATTTGGTTGAGAATTATATTTTTCTGTAGATTTAAAGGCTAAAAAAAAGGGAAAAACCTAGTGATGTTATTTTTTTGGTACTTACCGAAAAAATCTCATGCAAAATCTAGAGTAGTATGCACTCTTATAGGGTGTTTGGTATAGTAGTGGGAACCAGTGGTTAGACATGTTTTTATTGTAGCATGTGAGAGCTTTACACTATAGCAATTTTTTTTTTTATTGTAGTATGTGAGAGCTTTATATTGTTCATAACAAAAATAGTAGTTAAAACCATTAAGTGCCAAACAGCATGTTAATGCATGATGTTTAGCACGCGCTACTGATTATAAATGATTTGAGGGTGTGTTGGTTAAGTTGTGCTTTCATTTACAGCCGCAAGACCGACAATATTGAGTATATTTGGGACCAAAGTTAGAACTAATAAGTTGTAACTAAAATGTTATAGCATGTGAGAGTTTTACACTGGAATATCCTTTGGTTGTATACTATAACATGTGAGAGTTTTATACTGTACAACTAATAAGTTGCAACTAAGTTGTCAAACACACTCATTACGATGAGCATATACAGAGAAGTACTAGGTCTGTGCCTATTTAAAAAGAGTGAATGAAAAACTTATAGCCTGTTTGACAAGGAGTGGTCCTAACGATTATTTCAGTTATGAATAGTATAAAACTCTTAAATGCTACAGTAAAAAGAAAAAAATTGTTAATGTGTAAAGCTCTTACATGCTATTGTAAAAACAGTTTTAAGCAATAGTTTTAACCGCTATGCTAAATACTCTATTCGTTTGCTTCTTTTTTGGCTGTCATAAAAGGACTTCTCCTTCGGCGAGGGCACATAAGGTAACCATGATCACACGGGACAAATCAAAACTTCATCCACAGAAAGGGAACAAAAAGAGAAAACCCCATAAAACTAGTTTTGAATCACTAAATTTCACAAAACTATAAACTAGAAACAAATAAGAAAAAAGCCATGGTCACTCCTTTATAAAGAAATGTTATTAATGTTCTGCCATTTTGCAAGGGTAGTCACATGTTTACCGTTTCATTATAATCACATGGGGTGTTTGGCAATGTCTTTAAGAAAATCTCGTCTTAATTATTTTAGTATAAAGTTTTTATATATTACAATAAAATAAATATTATAATATAAATATCTCATATATTTGATAAAATCATTTCAATTTTTAGTTTTAAGCCTCGTTGTCAAAAACACTCTTACACCTTCTAAAATGTTAGTACATAGCTTTGCACGTGGTATACTTGGTACTATAATGTGATCTCAATTCTCAATCATTTAGCACTATAATTTAGTATTGTTTTTGGACTCCAATATTAGAACGTGCGCCGCTTTTTTATCTTTATACAATTGACACCAATGACTACAATCATTTCTCCTTTTTTTTTTTTTTTTTTTTTACATTATTTATTTCGGCACTAGCTAGTTGTTATATGCGAGGTTGCTTCTTCGCTGCTTGGTACATTAATGGTCATGTTGAAAACATGTATTGTTATTGTTAGTTATTTGGAAAAAAAAAAAAAAAAATCTGAGAGCTATAATGAAATAAATGATTGATTAAAAAAATTATGATAATTAATACGGTTAAATTTTTATCGTGCAAAGTATACCCTTATTAGAAATATAATCATTGAAAACGTAATCATTGAAAACAAGTTCATATTTTTATATACACAATATTCAATTGAAGATTTTTTCAATGGTTACGAAAAAGTAGAACCTGTAGTTACAGGCATAGCCTGACGTTAAAACTACACCAGCCGTCACCTATAAGAATTTGAATCTCACACCTCATTTAAAAAAGGAAAGCCTATTTGAAAACATGATTCATACCAAAATGTGTTAGTTCAAACTAACTTTATTATAGTGTTTTTCTCACAAAATTTAAATTGCTTTACCGTTTTGGGTTTCAACCTCTAGTTTCAACTATGTTATAAAACAAGCTCATAATCTACTAACATAAAAAAACAAAAAAACAAAAAAACAAAAGGATTAGATATAATGGTTTGAAAACGTACACAGTATTTCCACCGGAAGAGGACCCTAATCAATTAGCATGGATAATGATTTGTGCGTAAAAATGTTCCAAAGACTTTTATCAATTTTTCTTGTGGATGTACATGGTTATGGTTGTTTTCTTGTATACGACACCTCAAGCCAAGTGGACATGAGCGGATCATAACAAGCAAGTGTGGAAAGATTAAAAGTACCTTTCATGTGATCAATACAATACGTCATAAAATTTTCTCTCTTTCACTTTTAGGAATATCAGTGCAGCCTCTTGGAAATTTCATAACCAATTAAATAGTAGCCGTATTAAACCATGCTTTTGAAGTTTGATTATCGTTTTTTGACGATGACTTGTAACTTTGGTTTGTTAACTATATAAATTCCATTCCGAAATTCTTAAGAATGATCTATATATATGCTTACACAATTAACTATTCCTTTTACCATGCCTAAAATAAAACTAAACCAATAAACAAGCTCCAATAAACAAATTAAGAAACCTAACCGTAAACTTGGAGATTTCTCTGGGAACAGAAGGAAAAGCATACCAATAGGCACACAATTTTGAATAATCAAACTTCTATCAAGTTCCACTAAATTATTATTATTATTTTTTTAGTTTGATATCATTTTAACGTCATCTAACAATTCAAAATTATATCACACTTGAGTTATATATATATATGTGTGTGTGTGTGTATATGTATATCCTACTAAGATTGTCCACAAATTTTTCAATATTCTTAAAATATTTGTTTAATGTTACACGTGACAATCACAAAGGGATAAGGCAAATCTAATGTATTTAGAATTCATATTTTCTTATATATAACAAGAAATAAAAGAAAACCATATTGAAGCTACCTTTAATAGTGAATATTCAACCAAAGAATATTAATATATAACAAGAATATTAATATATTTATATAATAAAACAAAAGAATATTTTATTATATATAACAAGAAATAAAAGAAAACCATATTGAAGCGACCTTTAATAGTGAATATTCAACAAAAGAATATTAATATATTATATAAAAACCATTGTTGTGCTCAACCCCACACATTAATAAAAATTGAGAAACACAACATGAGGTTCGCATAATGGTTTTTTTTTTAATATTTTCTTTTTTACTAATTTAAGGACCCTCAGAAGCATTTTAATGATGAATATTCAACAAACCAGGGCAATATTATTAGACGGAAAAAAAAAAAAGAGTAGCTCAAGTATTACACATTAATAAAAGTGAATCACAGAGTATGAGGTTCACATGTACAGCTCAACTTTCTTTTTTTATTAGTTAAGGACCCGTCAGAGCATTTTTCAAAAAGAGTTTCCAATGTGAACGAGTCGACTTCTACTTGGAGAAAAGCTAGCGATGGAGTGGTTGAGTACGGGTGGATGTCTTTTATGGTCAAAGACTTTAAAGAACCCTTTTGTTGACTTCAGATTCATCAATAGAATTTTGAAAATTTTATAGGGTGTTGAGACATTGGTCCAGTCGAATTTGTTTGAAGCAAAATTTTAACATATTATAATATAAAATAAAAGATAAATATAGTATAAAAGTTTAACATATTAAGGTGTTTGAACTAAAAAATTTTGGTTTAAATTGGCGTGCGAAACAAACATTACTAATTTCCTTTTGTTTTGTTTTTTTTTTTTAATAACTAAGCAAATTAATTTCCATTTGTGATCTCAATCTGTACGGCAAAAGTAAAGGCTGCTTACCCATATTTACATTATTTATTCCTTAATTCATCAACATGTCAACGACGCGTGCGCACGAATATGAAAGCAATCGACCAAGCAAGTACTTAAGATCAGAAAAGAAGCTATCTACGGATCATGCAGTATTTAATTAATTGGACACTGCTTGTCATTTTTTTAAATAATATGTTCATAAGGAATATAAAGTTGAATATTTCTGTCACCCTAAACATATAGCAGTTAAACATATATATATTTTTTGGGACTTAAGTTAGGACCTAACACTTTAATATGGAGTTAGAAGTGAGACTACTAACAGGACGTTATGTCTGCAACCAAGATAAATTGGAAATATATATCTAACTATCCATGTATCTAACTATCCATGTAGTAATTTGCTTACGAGTCACGACACTATTCATTGTATGACACAGTAGAAATTTTGGCTCCAACATGAAGAACTTTTCTTATATATCAGAGCTTTCTAAGATGAGGTATCCTTAGGTTTTGTTTGGAATGGCTTAAAATAAGCTGTTTTTAACTTATTCAGCCTAAAAATTGCTTTTAAACCTATTTCGGTAGATAAGCTATTTAGGCTTTTGGCTTTTATAAATGCTTTTGAAATAAGCCACCTCTTTGGTGTTTATAAAAAGCCTTTTTATTTACCTTTTTAACCTTATAATTATGAATAACAAATTGCAAATTCTATCTATATGGCCTTATATTACATTACTTTTTATAACAATAAGAATTTTGATTGTTTAATCAAATAGGTTCAATAGCACTTCTTAACTAAAAAAGTACTTTTCCATGCACTATCCAAACATTAATTAAAAAGCTCTAGCTTATGCTTCTCTTCTTCTACTACTTTAAAGCAAAAGTACAAGCTATGCCAAACAGGTCCTTAAACCATCTCCGATGTAAATGCCAAGTTGTAACTATATTCGCCATTAAAAAGTGTGAAAATAACATAAATAATGTCCTCTTGTTATAATTATTAAGTCTTGAAATTTATAAAAGTAAATTTTTAATATTAAAATAATTGAAATGTAAGTATGTTGTAATTATTGAAGTAAAAAAGTCAATTATCAAAGCAACTTTTTCTTTCTTGGTGCTTTGCTAGGGTTTTCGTGAGTATTGTGCAGCCTCCCCCTCTCCTTCTTCAGTTGAAGCCTAGTGCCACCTTCAAGATGACCACCGGTCTTCTAGCTTCTAAGAGGGTGTGGGAGTTTCTTAGGTTGAAAACGGGGGTTGGGAGGAAACACCAAGAATTTGCTCAAGATGCTTGGTTGGAGTTAGGAAGGAGACAAGCTGATGGAATCCTGCACCAGTGTGATCTGGGTGACGATGGCATGGCCAGATGGGTCTGTCCAAATGCCGGAGGGAGGCTTGTGATCAAAGGGCCAAAAGGAAGAGAGATCCATGGTTCATGGCTTTCTCGGAGGGGGGTAAGGCGGATTGGGATCTAGAAGGGGAGAGTTAACCGTGGTCAGGGTGGGCATCTCTGATGGGGTCTTTAGTGGGATAAGGGGGTGCTGATCAACCTAGATGGAGAAAAGCTTCTTGGCTTCACTAGCTAGAATTTTTGGCTACAAACGACGAATGCACATTGTTGCAAATTCTGCAATTATACGGGTCATACAAGTAATAAAGTGATTTGGAGTCTAGATGTCAATCCCACAAGAATTGTGTTAATTTTGCATTAATTACTGAAACTGATTGGCACAACGATTATTTGGATGACTGAATAAAAAAAATAAAAGAAACTACTAAAAATGGCTCAACAAATAAAACAAAATAATGAAAACAAATAATTAAAAATATTAGAGCATTAACTTCACCATAATAAATCTGCATTGATTTTGTTATTAGGTGAATCTCATGATTAATTAGTCGAGAACCTCTTAATTAATCTAATTACCTCTCTCGAGCATCAAATTAGATAATATACTCAAAAACCCAATTCTGATATCTCTATCTATAATTAAGAAATTAAACATTCATTAAGCTCTAATTCTCCTAATAACTACAAAGAGTCCCATGATCCGTATACAGAATTTTCCTCTCGAGCATCAAACCCATAGACAAAAATTGTCTAATCTATTGGCCAAACACATTAGAAGCATTAAGTATAAGAAAAACAAAAAGCAACCATGAAAATGCACTAATAATAAATCCACACTTCATAACAAGGCAAAATCAAAACTCTAGAAAAACAATTATTCTATAGCTAAATCAACCAAACCAACATCAGGGGTTTACCATTTACAAGTCATAAAAATTACAGAGAAGGGCATGAGAATGAAAAACCCATTTTGGATTGTCATAAGTTCCAAGCTTTTCTTCCTTTCTTCTCCCATGATTTTTGGTCTCCAAGTGCATCTCCTTTGATGATTTATTAAAAGAAAGACAAAAAACCTAATTCTAAATCTAGGAATTAAGATCCTAAACTAGAACAAAACAAAGCAATATTTTTTTGTTTTCTTTTTCTTCATGTTCTTCCTTGGATTGAGCTGCAAATGCCCTTGAAAATGTATGCCTCTTTCTCCAAAAATGGAGGCTATCCTTCATAAATATTAGCTCTAGGATTTTAAGGTGGTAAGGCATTATTTCAACATCAATTTCGGCTGTCGGATCGTAATTTGGACCAAAATTGGCCATCGAAATGAAAATCAACATAAGGAGTTGTGATAGGGCGCACTGGGCGTGCCCTAGGAGCGCGCAACAATGCATAGGCCTGGTCGCAAGTACGCGGGCTGTGCGAAGGGCTTCACTGGTGCACAACCCATTTTGCCTGAGCATGCAAAATGTAGCACCCAGCCGAGCCTCGGTTTGGCTAGTAGCCCTTGTGCTGCAAGCTTGCCTATGTGCTGCAAGTGTGCCTAGGCTTGTGCGCTCCCTTCGGGCCTCTTGATGCGCCCCTTTGGGCACCCATGGCTTCACGAGCGAGCAAGCAGGCCTCATTGCATGTAAAAATTGAGTTTTAACTCCAATTCTGATGCCTTTTTTCCATTAAACTCTAATTTATTAGCTCCCTACAAAATAACACTAAAAAAATCAAAACACACAAAAGCTTAAGGATCTTCGCTATATTTAAGCTTAGGAAATAATTGATGTGTGAGTAAAATACACTTATCACGTGTCCCTCAATGGCGACAAGCAAGAAAGTGAGTTCTTTGACATTTCTTGGATTTAACTTTGTGGTTGTATGTTTCATGTGTGTCAAATAAGACCGTCGCCAATCAATTGTAGTAGTTAGATTTTGGAGTTTTGTTGGTTTGTAATTATAATAATAGAAGTAGTCTACCCACATTTTGAGAGCTTGTATTTTTCGTCTGAGTTGTTTCATAACGGAGGTTTTAGTCCTCTAAAGTTCTTCTAGGAGGTTATGATGATGGCCTTACTGCCACAATTTTTTAGCCTTTGATCATCTTGGAGTTTCTATCAATTGTGAGGATTTAGTCAAAAAGAACTTCACCCATGCTGGTTCTTAATGTGCTAAGGTAATTGCTTGATATCAGGCCTCTGGCATATACTGGTCCCCTTGAGTGCTATTAGAATTTACTGATAGATTCAATCTCAATTGAGAGGATTGTCTCATGTACTATTGGGTCTTTCTTCATTGTTCTAGTTTGTACAATTTTTTATAGTTGATTGCAATGAAATTCCTCCTTCAAAAAAGAGGGTCAATTTATTAAATAATAGAAATCAAACATCAAATTTGCTAACAAAGTTGGCATATAACAAATTTGGCATCAAAGATGCCTTGCATTAGAGAATGGTTTTTACTCTTAGACCATTTCTAATACAAATGCCAATTTATATTTGCTACTAGTTAAACAATGTAAAAATATCATATTTGATGTGTTATTTTATTTTAGAAGAATGTTAACATCATTCTCTTTCTTACTTTTTTTTTACACTATTTGCATTCAGAGTCTGATATGTGGAATCTACTAACATGATAAATTATTATTTAAATAGAAAATGGCATAGTGGATTCCTTATGTTAGACAATGAATTCAAAGAGTGCAAAAGTATGAAAATAATAGTATTGTTAGCACTTCTCTTATTTTGTACTCTAATGCATAATATTATTTAAAATGTTATATTTGTCTTGTGTCATAATTATCAAATCTTGAAATTTATAAAAATAAACTTTTATTATTAAACTAATTAAAAAGTGAAAATTGTGTATTTATTAAAGCAAAAAAATCATTCCATCCACTAATAAGAATCAAATACTAAATTTACTATATACTAAACTTTGTAGTAAATTGGCCACAAAGTTTAGCATATAGCATTAAAAATAGCATTATATTGGAGAGTTTTTTTTATACTTATACGTGAAATATGTCATTGACACATCAATTTAACATTGCATTGGAGATGCCCTTAAATATCAAAATTTGGCATTGACATTACTAGTATTGCATAGGAGATGCTCTTATGTGTGGTGCATGTTTAAAAAAATTAAAAAAGTAGACATAATTTGATACGTGATTAAAAAAAAAAAAGAGAGCCTTATTGTTCGCATATTTTTTCATATGCTAACGGAGAATTTTAATTGCAATATACACATAGAGTGACTCAAACTTTCCCCTCGCATAAGTGTACATTTTGCCATGCTTGGTGCACTAGTACACATGGATTCTTAAACGGCGATTGAAATCCATCATTAAAAGATAAGACGATGGTTAGGCAAACAATAGTCTTATTATTAACAAACTAAAAAATAATTAAAACTAAAAAAATTATTTACAAGTAAATTAAAAACAAAAAACAAAACTCATATTTTATCACCACAAAATCAAGATGATTAGAAACGAGGATGCAACAGTAGTGGCGAACAACAACGATGGCTGAAACGATGGAAACAGCAACAAGAAAGAGAGAGAGGTGAGAGGGAGGGAAAGAGAAAGAGAAAGGAAGGTGGGGTAGGCGAGGTTGTCGGCGTTGGGGAGGTAAAGGATGGTGAGGGTGGAGTAAGGGTGGTAATAGGGCTGTTGGGTAGAGGTGGTGGCTGGAGGAGAAAAAAAAAGGAAGGAGAGAGAGGTTGGTGGGAGGGGAGGAAAAAAGGAAGGAAAGAGAAAGGTGGGGGCGGGGGGTTGAGTGGTGTGTCAGAGGCAAAGAGAGAGAGAAGAGGGTAAAGAGAGATAAGTTGGTGCAAAAATAGGGAAGAAGATCGATTTCTAAGCAGACATAATTGAGGATTTTTAGCGACGACAATTGTCATAGCTAAAAACAGCAAGCCGTCATTATAAATAGCCCCAACAAGTCGTTTTAATAAACCTTACTAAAATAATGTTTTAGCGATGACAAAAGTTTTAGCGTCAACAAATGTCATCGCTAAAAGTTCCAAAAAAAATCTTCCAACCGCCTAATTTTACCACTTAAAATTTTAATAAAAATTGAAATTTAACTCTTATCGTCACTAAAAAGTCTAGCTGGCACCAAGCAAAACAATTGTTTTCCAATTAGCACCAAGGTTTTTAGCGATGATATGTTGTCTCTATAAACTATTTTTTTCTAACACTTTTCAAACGTGAATAGGGTAGGTTTTCGGGCCAGATCAATTCGTCACTAAAAGTTTATTTTCTGGCATGACTAACAAGCACTCTTTATCTGATATTTTCCACGACTTTTAGTGACAACAAGTCGTCCCTAAAAGTGAGACTCACCCTGGAAAATGAACGCTTTTTGCAGTATACACTAGACTTTCAATCGTCGCTAAAAGTGTCGTTGCCAATAGAGCAAATTCTTGTAGTGGAATTTAAAGCTATAAATTAGAAGTAGGTTTTGAAACTAAAAGGATAAGTTAATTTCCCCAACTACTAACCTCAGTTTGTTGGGAGTCAAGGTCTGCAATAATGGTTTGGCTCCTGATTTGTCAATAATGGCTTTTAATTTTTGTTTCTGTTTGTAAATGGTGAAGCAGGAAGATGAAGAGGAAAGAGACAGAGAGATATGAAGGAAAGAGTGAAAGAGAGACATGAGGCTGCAAAGTCTGAGTGCTCATCAAGAAATAGGAGTTATTTCTTGGCTTGGTACCCCTAGTTTTTCTACAAGGTGGTTTCTATGTCTGTACATTTCACGTGAAAGTGTCTGAATGAGCAATGGGCTGTTTTGGTAATTCTAGAAAATGTTGGGCCTTGTTTTAAATAAAAAAACTAAAGGAAAAACGTTGTAATTAAATTAAAACTGATAAACTATGAAAATGAAATACCAAAAGTTTATTTAATAATTGCTAGACATAAGATAAATTAAATAAATTGAATTTAGGAAATAGATATTTCAAAGTGATTAATTAATAATGATATTTCAATTAGGCACACTAATTACCACTTAGTACACTAATTTCCATTAATCAAACTTGGAGTAGTACATCTACAGAATCGTCACTGGATCCCCTCGTTGAAGCGTCGCACTACATTCTCGCTGCTGTGGATCTTCATGGATTTCTAGATCTTTGGATCAATGCTGCGAAGTGGATCTTCGGTCCACTCTTCCCCATGGTCGAATTCGACCTCCTTTTCTGCCCAGTGCCATGAAGATCGATGTCACCTCACCCACCACGAAAAGGTCTTTTACGAGATTATGGTGGTTGATCTGCTCACCTCTGTCAGAAACGAGGAGATGACACGATGAAGATCGCTTGGCTCCAAAGGTTTTATGATTTTTTGGATTGTTTGTAATAACTTTAGAATTTTCGTGCATTTTTTGTGTAAATTTTATGGAATTTTTATATTTCCTGTGTTTTTTATGGTTTTGTTATTTTGTATGATTTTTATGTATTTTGGCTGTCATCGGTTATGCTGATTTTTGGTCGGTATATGGTGAATATCGATCAGTAAGCAGTCGGTATTATGGTGGATACCAGCCAGTATCTTGGTTGAACACTGGTATCATAGTTGGCAACTAGCCAGTATCACGGTGGATACCAGCCAATATTTTAAGGGTATATTTGGTTTTGCAAACTAATTATGATGACATGGTTGTGGCGTTTTCTACATATAAGTCTTTTTATTTTATTTTCTAGCATGAGTTAATCCAAGTCATAATTTTGTAGCAATCTTGTGAAGAATCTCTAAAATGCCCTATATCTAGGTACGTACAAGCACATGAGCTCGCTCCTTAAAAAACACGATAAGGAATTGTTTTTTTATTTTTTTCCTCTCGAAAATGTATACAAAAACAAGATTTATGAATAAAGGAAAAAAAAAGGACCAAAAGAGCTTTTAAAATTTGATCTGTTGGAACTCTCTGGATGGAGGTCCTTACAAGTTCTCAAGAATGTTTCTCTCTCTCTACAATCCATTTGCAATTGTGCATTTCTCGTTGTGTTTGGTTTGGAAGAAAATTCGAGAAATAACAAAGAGAACTAGGTTTTGATCTTCTAAAATTTGTTATTTTTCTTTTTGTTGACGAGAAGTTAGATTTTGGAGTGAAATAAGAGAGATTATTTATTAGCTTAATCCAATTCTTGTATATTTTACTTGAAAAATCTGGAAAATCACATAGACTTGTGTAGGTTAAGGTCTGCCCGCACGTGTGGTGCAATGGTATGGTTTGTTGTCAAGAATGCAAAGTTTGTCTAAAACATGTCTATAGAAGTCCCAAAAAATAAATAAAAAATAAATAAAAAATCTATTTTTCTTACATGGAATAATATCCATGGAAATCTATACCGTCAAAATATTTGTGTTGTTGGATCTCATTTGACTAAAAGAGCTTAAATTTTAATGTTACAGATTGATTTCTTCATCATTCATGGCTTGATAAATTGTTTATAAGATACAACAAGGAAAAGACCCTCCTAATATAATTCCAGCCAAAGAGCTATCAACATGTAAAGTTTGAACTATAGAGTTTGAATCACGCATTGTATAGGGTGTGACAAATTCATTTTCAATTCATCAGTTTTGACTCAAGCAGTATAATATTTTTATATAATACAGTGTAAAACAAAAGTATCCTATAATGTAAAGCTTTGACATGATACAGTACTTTTAGTTCTAATTTTCTGTATCAACTTACTTTCGAAGCACACTAATAGTATGTGAAAAGTTTATACTATGATATCATTTTACTTTTACACTGTAACATGTAAGAGTTTTACTCTGTTTGTGATTTGAATTTTAAAGTTTAAACTACTTTCTTAAACACTCCAATTGTTGTAAGCATGGCAGTCGGTCAAACGTCCAAATGTGAACAAATACTCGAAAGTAAAGCAGTCAGCCGGAAATGTGGGTTGGTCATATCCGTGAGAAATTCGGTATGTTGTACACGAACGATTTCGACCAAGGCTTAATTTGTTGACTGCATGTTGATTCCAGGAAAATAATAATGATGATGATGATGACGACGACGACGATAATAATAATAAAAAGGTTAAAAAAGAATTGTCGACTGTACGAGAATGTTGGGAGGAATTGAGCATTTTGTAAAATCCCACGTGATAAGTATGCAGGAGTGAGGGGCAGAGGCTGTGCTTCGCAGGAGTAATAGAAAATAGACAGACAGAGACAGAGTATAACAGGAAGAAAGAATACTGTTGTGCAGATCATCTAAACATGCATCTCATATTCCTTCTCAAATTCGATGGACATTTGAAATTAAACACTTAATTATCACATGTAGTGACGTTAAAGGACTCAATTGTCTCAAAATAAAGTTTAAAAAAGACATTGCATAAAAGAAAAAATAAATAAATGCATTTTTACATCCCTAAATTCAACTTAGTATAATGTCTAAAATACCCTAAATCTTTAGCTTGTGGGTGATATAGTGGTCTATGTCTTCTCCAACTATTTTTCAACTCGTGGGTCTTACAGCTCCTCTATTTTCACTTAGCGGTGGCCGGCCCTCCCTCGGTCTATTCATCAGCAATACTTGGAATTTGCCCGTTTATTTTAAGTTTTGTGTCAGTAAAATAAACTTCGTGACCTTTTCACTAATTAAGCTTATTGTGCTTTTGTTATTGTTTTGTTAATGTTTTGCTATAATACTGAAGATGGTTTCTCTACCTTTTGACATTGTTTATTTCTCTAGCCCGTGCATTATAGGTGTTGTGATTGACCTTAGTGCTTGTGTAGTATCTCGAAGTTGAATGATTGGAGTAGGCTACCGTCTATAGTATTGTATTTAAAAGAGCCTTTTATGTGCTCGTTTAGTTGTATACTTTTACAGTTTCCACTTGTCAGAACTTTGAGCGTTTTCAATCAAACCTACTGGTAGCTTTGATCTATTGTCAAGATTAAGTAGCTAAATACATTGTGGTCTTTCACATCTAAATTAGTGTTTGTATTGCTCTAATTTTGAATGCAATTACTATTTTACTTTGAAAAAAAAAAGAAAAGAAAAAGAAAATTGCAACAAATAGCAAAATTTTAAGCATATTTAAGAATATAGCATTTTTAAAATCACGTACTTTTTTTAAATACTTAAATTTCTAATTTTACCTCATTCTTTTTCTTCTTCTCTTTCTTTTCATTTTTGCTTTCGTTATCTCGTTGTTGCTTCAAGTTTTTTTTTCTATGTCATTCTATACAAAAACAAATTTTGTTTTAATCTAAATGGGATATTTACTAAACACTGTTACATTTTAGTTTATTTATTTTCAGGGAAATTTTTATAAATGTCATCTTATAAGATTTATATTTTTAAATGCAATACATATTTTTTTGTGGCATAACTTTATGTAATATGAATGATAGTGTGGCATAAACCTTTTTAAGTTTGACAAAAAAAGTACAACTTTTAAAACTGTAGCATAATATGTTATTTTCTCTTTTTTTATTCCTAATTAATGATGACCTAATTCCCTCATTCTCCTAAAAAAGGGAGAATTTTCATAAATACGTCTTTTAAAATTTGCTTTTTATAAATACAACAAATGTTTATTTGTTGCACATTACATTTAATATGGATGATAATGTGTCATGACTTTTTCTAAGTGTGGCATGTATTAGACATGTATGTCTTAAGGAGTAAAATGTAATATGTTTTTAGAGACATTTTATCAATAAAGAAACTATTTGTTATTCATATACTGATTATTGTCCTGTTTGCGTTCATATTTGTTGAATGTATGATAAGTAAACAAAAGTATGAGATTATCAGCCTAAACCTTTAGAATCATGCATGTGATTGACAGATTGTGTGGAAGACATGATTCTAAAAATAACGATCTAAATCATGAGATCCGTAATCGAGGGAATAAAGTTGGACACTTTATTTATGCAAAAATTGTTATGTTGTCTATATCCCTAACAGAAGATGGTTTGTCTTAACCGTCGAAGATAGAGTCTACGAATAGAAACATTGGTGCATTGTCATAGGTGACGATGTATTGGATCGAGATATAAAGTGTAATTGATTTGGATTAATAATTCTGTTTGGGCAAATCAATTCACTTTCTTGGGATTAATAATTATGATAGTACGCATATCGGTACGTTGGAGACATGACTCTTGATTGCGGAGACCTGTTATTTATAGATACAGAATCTATAACTCCTTTTTAAGAGTCGATGATATCCTGTTATATGCATTATCTTGCAATTGAAAAACTAAAGCGCTCAACCATGTGGATGCATAGGTGTAATCAAATGATATGCTGTCTTGGGATAGTAAGTTTTCCAATGGTGAAATAATGGAAAGTAAGATAAAATAATTGAAAATGTAAAACAGAATTTCTTCTTAAGCTGATTATGGATATCTAATGAGGATATGACGTATCATGATATGCCATTGATACTTAGCTAATTTGGGCTTCGTAATTTTATACAGTTCAAGAGTACAACTCTAAGCTTTTAGTGGAAAGCGTTAGAGTTGATAATTATAAAATATATATCTGAGATATTATATTTTATAATTATTGGAGCTTAACTACATAGGTCCAGCAAGTCTCCTTTGGTAACTCATAATAAATCCTATAACGATACGGCGTGCTCTTCTAATAAATTAGTGACTTATGTTAAATTATTAGATTAGCTGAAATTCGATAAGATTAGATAATTCATGTCTATTTATTGGTTTAGTTAATTTTGTAAATTAATTCAAGATAAACTTATTGAATTATCAAGAATATTTATTCTCTTAAAGATTATCTAGATATAACTGTTTTAATTTGATAACTTCCTTATTGGGTTATTTGAATTAAAACTGAGGCTTTATCCAAAGAATTTTGGGTGTAAAATAAAAAATTCACAGGATCATTTATCGTAAGTTCGGTAAGCCAATCAGTTAGCTTGGCTTGGCTTGCCGATAGAGCAAATTCGACAGGCCGATCCATTAATTCAGCTTGTCGATCTAACGATAATTTAATTACGCGTTTTAGACATGATTTTATAAGATATAGATCTAGATTCAAATTTTTGAAGCCTTATTTAATAATAAGCAACCTTGAGAATGATTTCTATAAATAAAGAGTGAGTCTTCTGAGTTACAGAGATCAGTTGAAAAGTTAAGAGTAAGTACTCCTACGTTAGATTCTTTGAAACTTCTTAAGAGCTTTTGTTTAAAAATCACGAACCTTTGCTCTGGGTCTTCTCAATTGATTGGAATGAGAGTCACTAGAAGAAGAGCTATACGAGGTTTGCCTACACATATACTAATTGTGGATAGAGAATAGCAAAGAAAACCAGTTAGTTGAGGCTCTTCTGAAACGTTGTTCTCTTTACAGATTGCAAGAGCTTTTCAACATTTAAAAGTTAGTAAGATTTAGTTAATTTATGCATGTAACATGTCAAACTTGTGTTTTGAAAAATTCTCGATTTAAAAATTTTAAAATTTTTATTGCGTACTTTTTTCCAACAATTAATGTCAGAGCCATGGTTTTATGATTTTATAATCATATTATATGTATAAATTATGTGATCTTGATCTCTTTCATACTTAAATTTAATTTTTAAGAAAGTTGGCATTCTAAGATTTCTCTATATTTACATATGTTGTGATAAATTATATAGTAAATGTTTATTAATTAATTATGATTGATTAGATTATTATTTAATTATTTATTAATTAATTAATTTGTGCCGGTTATGATTTCTTAGAAGTTAGATACTGTATCTAGGTTTTTTATGTAATTAGAAGTCAATTTATCATCACCGTCTAAGAATTATTATTTAGTTTTAAATTTGTAAGAATTTGTAATTAAATGATACCAGAAGCAAAGCGGAGGAGAAAAATGGCAGAGACGTTCTTGAGCCCTATCACTGAGAATTTGGTTGATCTGCTAGCCGAGGAAGTAAACTCATTAAAAGGAGTTCACAAAGAGGTGAAGAGTCTGAAACGTGAACTGGAGATCATCCAGCCTTTCCTTGGAGAAGCGGAAGCGAAGTTAGTAAACGGAGAACTGAACCATGCTGCGAAAGTATGGCTGAAACAGTTAAGGGAAGAAGCAAATTGCATAGAAGCTGTAATTGACGAATGCATTTATCATGTCGAACAACATCGCCATAATCGGATTCCTGCGTAAAGCATGTCATTGTATTAAAGCCTTGAAACCATGCCATGACATAGCTACTGAGATTAAAGATATTAAAAAGTCGTTGAGTGAACTCGACAGTAGAGGTTCAAGTTATAGCTCAAGACCTTTTTTGAAGAAGAGCTAGAAGTTTGACCACAAATTCTGATGCGAGCTTTGATGTTCGAATGCATTCTCTTTTCATTCAGAAAGAGGAACTTGTAGGCATAGAGTCGACGACGAAGGATCTTGTAAGAGAGTTGGTTCAAGGACCACCTTCACACTCAGCGATTTCACTGGTTGGCGAAGGTGGAATTGGTAAGACCACTCCCACTAAGAATGTCTATGATGATGAAACCGTCTAAGGACATTTTGATTGCCGGGCTTGGATCGCTGTGTCGCAGATGTATGATAAGGAGAAGATGCTCAAGACTATGAAGAGAGACATTTGCGGAACAAAAGAACAGGCCTGAAGAACTGATTGATCATGTGAAGCAATATTTGCAGACAAGGAGGTACGTAATAGTTTTTGATGACGTATGCCAAACAGATTTGTGGGAGCCATAAAGCATGCTTTGCTTACTGATAATAAGGGTAGTAGGACAACTATCATAACTCGTAATAACAGAGTTGCTGATTCTTTTAAAGAGATCTCGTATGATCTTCTCCAAGAGCTAAAATCTTGGTCTCTAGAACAAGCTTGGGAACTATTTTGCAAGAAAGCATTTTGTTTTCAAGATAAGAGGTGTTGTCCCCAAGATTTGGAACAATTATCTCTTGAAATTGTTAATAAATATCAAGGCTTCCCAATTGTTATTGCTGCTGTTGCTGGTTTATTGTCAAAAAAGGAGAAAATTTTATATGCCATTGAGTTTGCAAATTTCATATTTTCATTTCATGTTTGCATGGAGTGTTTAATAGGGTAGTATTAATCTTAATAATAAGCCCGAGGCCATTGCTCAGACAAGGCAGATTTTTTGTTTATTCCCTTCAGTTGTGTCATTGAGTTTGAATGTTCCTGATTTTTAGTTTTATGTTTCTAAGTTTATGAACAGAAACCTGTATTCTTGTTTTAGTTTGGGATGTATTATGTCAATAATACCTGGGGGCATTTTTTTCACAGACAGAAAATTTATCTACTTTTTTTTAGATCATTTATTTGAGTTTGCGAATTAGTTTTTGATTTTGTACTCGATGAAACTTGCCTGATTATTTTGTTTTGTTATCCCTAGCTTCTAGCTATGTAATGATCCACTTGAGGATACTTCTTAGCATTGTGATTCTTATAGGATGGAGTTCAATGGTGGTCCAAACCTAAGCAGTGTCGTTTCCCTTGATTTCAGGTATTTGTTGAGATAAAAAAAAAAATTAGGGTTTATAAAAATAAATAATCTAAAACACGTGGTATAAATAACATAAAAAAAGCATAATTTTTGAATAAACCTAAAAACATGATATAAAAAGATAAATAACCCTATATAGAACTAGAAATTTTTTTTTTTTTTTTGAACTACATGGCACCCCGATGAAATTATGAGAACAAGATAGTAACAATGACAAAACTACAAGGTGTTAGAATGATAAATTTCCCAAAAATTATGATAAGTACAAAAAAAAAAGGGGGAAAGCTGAGATTCTAAAATCGTCCGGACTGCTCCGGTTCCAATTGTTCCCGATTCACCAAGATTGTCTGGTCCCAAAAAACTAGCGGTTTGGGACAGGGTGCACAGCCCTAGCTGAGAAAATTAAAACAGTGCCATTTTTCTCTCTTTTTAAACCTTTAGGAGAAAGAGGTAAATGTGATTGTTCTTTTATAATAAAACATAAAAGTAAGCATAGCAATACCAAGGTGTATCCCATATAAACCACTCTCTCTCAACATTTTTTTCTTTTTTTTTTTTGGGTTGAAAGGGAAAATTTCATATCAAACTCTCTTAACAGTTACTGCACCTCTTGTTAACTGTATCCTAAATTTTTATTCCACTTATGAATTATTGTACCTGGATATATTGTTCCTGGACTTTATACAGTGGAGACAATGGATGTTTTTAAAAAAAGACCCCATCATCCAAGCCAGACTTGGTAAGAAAGAAACAGGTAAAGGCATGCTACACAAGACCACCAACAAGAAGTCTGACATCTTGGCTCGAGCTGAATTGTGATTTATTGCTCGCTCCTTCAACATCTAGCAACAGAAAGGTCAACCAACAAAATGGTTTTAACAGGCTCCTCAGCACTGTCACTTGATCATTCCCCAAGAGAACCAATCAAATCGTCCAAGTTAAATTTCTATTCTCACCATAGCATCTTGGTCCAAGATCCCAAAAAAGGGAAGAAGGCAACCAACAACCTCAACAACAAAGGCGTGTCACTCTTCCTCTCTCTTCTACTCAGCTTACCCTTCTCCGTCTCTGTTCTTCCTGATCCACCCACTCTTCTTGATTGCCTTTGCATCGATTTAACTTGTTCAAGATCATCCCATCCACCAAAACTGGTTGCTCTTTGGCTACCATTCTCAACCGAGCCTTCATTCCCAACTACCCATGATTGGTACCCCATTTTTCCCTTTCCAGGTTCCTGGCCTTCATCTTCTTCTTCTTCTTGCTCAACTTCAGCATCTGTTGCAGTGCCTGCAGATCGTTTATATCTCATCCTGCGCCTGCGCTTTGGCCTGCTTTGCGTTCCTCCCCATAGCTTCTGGGATGCAAATGACAGTGCTGACTGACCAAGTGGGAGAGCCAATGCCATGAGAAAGGCTTTTGGGCCAGTAGCCACCAACCAAGATATGAGTATTATGGGAAGCATCCAACCATAGGACTTGAACACCTGCTGCGACCAACAAGCAACATAACATTCAGAACTAATCTAGTCGTAGAAATAAACCAATGAAAACTAACAAAATGAGAAACTTTGAATCCTTGGTAAGGTACAAGAAATATTCGCAATTCACTCTCATATATTTCCTAAACATAATTTAATTCTTTCAATGAGACTCCCATAAAAATGTTTATATCCATCAAAAAGCAAAACAAACACACATGAAAAGATTTTATTGAAGTGTTATGCAATGCGTCGCTTGATGACGCACTCCATAGATAGCTTATTACCTCAACTACATGCCTTGTTTAGCTGAGATAATAACACCTTTACAGTACTTTTCATTTACGACTTGCTCAAGGAAGCACCATCAGAAAATTGGCATTGAATTGCAGCTTGATGTAGGAGAGTATAGAAGAGAAGAGAGAGAGAAAGAGAAAGAGAAAGAGAGGAATAGAAATAGAAGAGAACGATCAATAATAGAAAGGAAATCTTAATATTCAATATTCTATAGTCTGAATTGCAATGACAATATTTAAATTTCAGTTAAGTTTCCCTTTACTGATAGTTGGGTAGTTTCCATTATTTGTTAATTTACTTTCTATATTTAGTATATTCATCTTCCTCATAAAAGCTATTTTTGTTTCTCATCACAGCTCTTTCCCAGTTCTATTAACCAAAAATTTGACCTTGAAAGTTATAACCCACTTACATAGCCTAATTAGCTCAAGAAGTGACTGACTTGTAGACAAGGTTTGAGTGAAATATTCCACAATGTGTCAGGTGATTTTGGTCTAACTACTAATGTTGGAAATTTCGAGTCTCATTATTGCAAAATAAGCTTACAGTTGACAATTTGATAATAGAAATCCTGGACTTTAATGAGAGAAAGAGCTACGCTAACAGTAACTAACGAAAGGATCATAAAAGAAAATGGGCTAATTTAATCCCACACATTGCATACGAAAACAATGCACAAACACAATGTAAGTAAAATCTGTCTTATAATCAATGAAAACAGAACGAAAGAAAAAACATATCTTCACAAAAAAAAGCTAATAATCCATGTATAGTCATAAACATTAAACAACGCTAAAAAGTTAAATTAGAAAAATAAAAGGAGTAAGAACAGAATTTGGACCTTGAAAATCCAGAAAGCATCAACGGCGTCCTCGAGAATCCCACCAGGACCATCCTCCATCTCGTCGGACCACCACCGCCTCTTCTTTCCCTTAGTCCTGTAATACTCTTCTTCTTCAGGTACATCGTCGTCGTCGTCGTCTTCTTCGTCGGGTTTGCGTTTGAAACCGAAACCGAATCTTTGGGACCGGACGGTCTCGGCATTGGAGTCCCAGCGGCGGTAGGCGGTGGAGAAGGAACGGCGAGAAATGGAATAGTGGAAGGAGAAGGAAGAAGGAAGGGAGTTTAGAGACAGAGAGTGGAAAGTGAAAGTGGATCGCCATGGTGGAGGAGGAGGATGAGTGAGGACGTCGACGACGACACTCGCCATTGGAGGTGCTCAACCTGAGCTTCCATTTGCCACGTTGTTGTTATCTCCTCCACTATTAATACTTAATAGGACGAATTTTACAAATCTGACCCCAAATTTAGGTCCTCTTTTCACCTTGTACCCCAGAATTAAAACCTGTCAATCTCACCCCCCCAAACATTGAAAAGCTAGCAAAACGACCCCTCTTCGCGGACTTGATGCATGCGATGGTAGTTTTCAAGGCTTTTCTCCCAGGGCAACCCAAATATAAATTGGCCATGTTTGATGGTGTTTTTATTTTAGATTTTATTTTTGAAAAAAGATATAAAAATGAGAATGTTTTAAAAAATGTGCTAAAATTGTGTTTTAAAATTGTGTTTGGGTTGCATATGGTAGAATGTTTTTTAACAAAAATATTTTTATTTAAAATTATTAATATAAAAAAACCAAGTTTAATTCTAATAATACTAATTAATTAATATAATACTACTTAATAATATTAAGGAAAATAAAAAATAAGATTTTTTAATAAAAAATAAAATTCAAGAACTTCTTTTTCTGCTTTGGGGAGAATAGGATGGTAGTTGTTGAGGGTTTTGGTTCCCTAGCCGGCGCCTAGCGAGTCTCTCGAATGTATTACCGAAGAGGCATGGGTGCCCTTGCTCGGATTTGCCTCCCGCAAGGGAAGTACGTCTCCTGGGATTCAAACATTTGACCACTTATATAAGAGCGCCTTAAGTTTATCCTAGGTACCAATCTAAGTTAGATTGGTACATGGGATAAACTTGGATTGATACTTGGGATAAACTTAAGGCACTCATATAGATTGGTACTTGGGATAAACTTAAAGGCTCTCCTATACGAGTGATCAAAGGTTCGAATTCTAGGGGACGACATATCCCCTTGTGTTTTTACATGCCTAGCTCTTTCTTTTGAAATTATTTTATTAGATACTAAAAACCGTGTATTATTATAATTGATATTTTATCTCTTGATTTAGAAGCTTATAAAATTAGGTTGTTACATTCAAGTCGACCGCCACCAAGGAAACCAACCAACCAACTAATGTCACATCAACCTATACTAAAAAGGGTGTTTAGCTAAGGGTGGTGTGAACCACAAATTCAGTTATGAACAGTATAAAGCTCTCACATGCTACAATAAAAAGAAAAAAGTTGCTACAATGTAAAGCTCTCACATGTTACAGTAAAAATGGTTTCCACCATTAGCTAAACACCTATAAATCACGGTTGAAAATCCCAATTTCTCAATAGTTCGGTAGAAGTTGACCAATGAAGCAAGAGAGCTACCTTGCCCGATCCAAACGGACCAATATGGGAAATGGGGTTTGGTGGATTAATGAAAAGGGAGGTCCACCCTTGCTCGAAGCTTGTATAGGCTGGGCCAGATGGGACAACCTAGATTCTTACAAGAGAACATTCAAAAAGAAAATTACATGTTATGTGACATTTTAAAAGTTATGCTTATTTATGTCATAGTTAGATAAATTTATACTATATTATCATTTATATTATGTGTTAATTATGTCAAACATACGTTATATGTATAAAAGGTAATTCTTAAAGCGGGTATTTGTGAAATTCCTTTTAGAAAGTAAAAAACACTAGCTAGACTTGCCCGACCCTGTCTGGTATGGGTCAATATTTGGGCCTAGATATTTCAGCTCGGCTTGGTTCATGATGTGGATCGGCCCTACCAGAGTGTTAGGCAAATTGATGGGCCGATCTAGACACCCCCTAGTAGTATAACATCTCACATACACAACTGTCAGTTAGCAAACCAAACCATTCCAAAAACCAGGCGATTACACAGTCCATTTAAAACCTGTTTCTCAGTCAGCGTCATTCGAAATTAAAAACAACAATGTAGCCTATTTGACTTAGCAATGCATTCATTGAATTAGTTATTTTGAACCTAAACATGCACTTATAAACAACACATGGCATAGATTAAAAAGACATGAATGTTATATGTACAACAATGACTTCATAAAAAGACAACAAAAAATATATCCATCATAAATTAATATGCTATATCTTTAAAGTTATTGTTGAATAAAGTAAACACTAGAGGGAAGACAAACCTTAATAATTGTATCAAGAGAACAATGCTATATATATTACTAACGATTAATTATCAGTTGTTTTTAAGAAGTGCTCGGTACAAATTTAGGAATAGCCGTGTCGTGTTTCAGTGTTAAGAACCTTATTAAATAGAGAAATTTGAAACCGCTTAAAGCAAGAATTTGAACAATCTCCCAAGAGCTATGCAAAAGCAAAATTGATTAATAAATGAGATTTTGTTTGGTTCAAATTAGCGAGCACCTGCGTGGGTAGTGCCAAAACGTACCCTTTTTTGTTTTTTTTTTTCCTAATTTAGGGTCGGAGAATTTTAACTTCACATTTTATGATGTAGTCGGGTGTGACATTAGCAACTATGCATGATATCACAAAAGCAGTACACCAAAAATTATGTTTGGTAGCAATTTTTCAAAATAGCTATTTTCAAATTGAACCAAAAAAGAATAATCTATGATAATATTTAATAGTTGAAAATAAAAAAATTCTTGAAAAAATAAAAATTAATAATAATGAATTATCCATAGTGATATTTATATTTTTCTTAATCTACATTATAACAGAGATAAATTTCTTATTGATTGGGAGTTTGACGGGTAAGGCTGCTGTGGATTTTCAGGGATGAGATTGCCACAATTTCAATTTCTAAGAACCGAACCGTTAAAACATAAAACTGAAGGGGTAAACATATCAATCCGGCAATTATTATCTCGAAACGCCACCGTTTAACAGAACCTTTTGTTTTAGTCAGGCATCCCTCGGGGCTTTGTTCTCGCTTCCTCTGCAATTTCTAGAGAGAGAGAGTTTGTAGAGAGAGTAACCTAGAGAGAGAGAAGGATGAGGCCGACGGCGATGGACTACTTCGGCGACATGGACGAGCAAGGCTCGACGATGGCGATGGACGTGGACGACGTCGATCCTCTGGAGATTTTCGGTGACAGCGTCATCGCCGACAACAAGCTAGCCGACGCCGACTTCTTCAACTCCTTCGAGGACGACTTCGACGATTCCGATATCAATTAAACCCTGCTCTATTCATACAAATCTTCGTTTGTCATCAATTTCCATCCCTTTCTTTTCGTATCTAGAATTCTAGGGTTTGATTTTGTAAAAGAAGAGGGAAAATTATTTCTTCGATTTCGTTTTAACGCAGCTATTTTTCAATTGAATTTTCTGGCTGTTATATTATCTGATTGTGATTACTGTTTAGTCTTTCTCTGAAAAAAAAAAAAGGTCATATTTGTTCAATTCATTTTTTTTGGCGCTTCATATAAGGAATTGTTCTGTTACTTTTTATAGAGAGTTATGATAGATCGGTTGGTTTGTTTGTGCACAGAGGAATTTCTTGACCAGAATTAGTGGAGGAAAAAAAGCAAATATCATACGATAAAGTTTTAGCTCAAGTCAATCTTTTACTGCGATGTTATTTTTTTGGCGAAGAGAATTTGATTGACTAAGCTGTAAAAGCCTGTTTAGCAATGTTTACGGAGTTTTTAGAAATATTTTTGTATGATTTTTGGGATAAAAATTTAAAAAAATTTTTAGTACAATTATTTAGAGCCCATTTATTTTATTGGTTTGAATCACGGTTTTAATTATTTTGTTATAGTATTTTCTCTTAAAAAATTTAAATTTTCGTTTAAATTTTTTACTCAAATCTATGAACTAAACGGATTTAAAAATTTTTATTTTTTAAAATAAAATTATTTTTATCTAGTTGTAAAACACCATTGAGCACTGTTGAACCGTGTTTAAACCATATTAGTGAATAAGTTTTGATATTGCAATTGTTTTAAGGATCTTACAAGTTGGGGATCAAATATTTTGATTCTTTAGGCTTATATTGGTGGTTTGAGAAGAACCTGAAGATGATGGATGGTATAGAAGAGACATTTTTGAAATATGCCGCCACCAACTTCCTTTTTTTTGACCTAGTTTCGTGCGCTTATTTTCTATTTTAGAAGGATCCCTCTTTTTAAAAAGAAAGGGAAAAAAATTGAGGTGGTCACACTGTGCAGTCTGCTCGACTTTCCTGAGTGAAACATTCAACTTTCAATGGATATCAAAGTGAATGAATCTGTTTTTGCTCCACTTCTAAACATATGAAATATTTTGAGGAATTAAAAGAAATGCTATTGAGTTTAGCTAACTCATTCAATAACTCATAAATTTGATTTCTTTAAAGTGAAGATTTAAGAAAAGTTTGAGCAAGAAAAATTTTATGGACCAATTTACGCATAAGATCTAGCAATAGGGAGCTTAAGATAAAGTAAGAAGAAAATTGAAAGGCATCTGAAGGCCTAAGCTCACAATGGGCTATTCTATTTCTAGTTCATCACTAACCAATTTTATTTTACCAATATTATATCAATTGCATTTTCCATATCAAATCACCTTCTGCATAATTGAAAATTGCACCAACCCAAGATTTTTAATCACTCAAGCAAAAATAAGAAAGAAAGCGTCTTAATAAACGATTGTATCCTCTACATCAAAAGTGTAAAATATTGCTTCAAACACAATTTTTGAGCAAACAGCTCCAAAGAGCATAAGATAGAAAGCCATACAGCAATGAATGGCTACTATTAGATCTAAGCATATTTGCACTAGTCACTGAGAATTCGGAAAAATCCAAAACGGCGGAGGAAAAACCTTGCCGTCATCAAATTCATAACAAGACTTGACAACTTTCCTCTCCAAATTGTACACTCCAATGTCATGGCCACCAAACAAGTAGTCACCAGTCATGTCCTCCCAATTATCATCTGTGAAGTAGATTGAGTTCCCTTCACACCCCGCCAAATCCCGAGTCAAAACCGACACCGATTCGTTCCCTCCCACAAACACAGCTCGATCTTTCAAACTCTCCACCTTCTCCCACTTCCACCCTCTCAAATCCATCTTGTGAACACAAAACTCTACACTCCTGTACGGACAAACCAAAGGGTGTGTGTCCTCATCAGTCAAAAGATCACCCTCATCAAGCAGTTCGCCATATGCATTCACATGGCAACCTATAAACCTCGTCACTAGCAAAATCTCCCCCATAGATTCAACCAAATACGGCTTCCCAAAATACTTGTCCTTCGAATAATTCCCTATAGTCAAACTCAATACCAAATTTTCACAAGGAACAAAACGCACGACTTTAATGGGAAAAGAATCACTCTTGAAGTCCCAAACTTCAACGTAGTTCGAGAAGGAAAGTGCATACAACCGATCTTCGTAGCATATTATATCGGAGTACGGTGAGTTCTTACCGTCTAACTCGGTCCATGACTCGTCTCCAACGTTACAATACGAGAGCTTTTGTGCAGTTAAGCCATAGATTACTACAACTGAAGTCTTCTTTTTCTTCTTTTTATTGTTATTATTATTAGAGTCAGAGAAGATCAATATGGCTTTGGAGATTAGAACCTCTCGGTTACTTTCGAGATAGTAATCTTTCTTTCGCCACTCGGACATTCCAAGAAGAGAAGTGATCAATGGAAGACGGATGTTTTCCCGAGAAAACGGATTGAAAATGAGAGGGTTTGATCCCTTGTCCAAAAGAACCAACCACCTACGTGAAGATCCAACACACCAAGAATCATGTAGCTCTTCGAAGGAGGTTTTGTAGACCTTCTTTTCCTCGAGGCTGAAGAATTGACGTGAAAGGGTATTTTTGTTGTGGTTGTTTTCGTTGTTGTTACTGTCTGTTTGGTTGCTAGGAATCATCAACAAGGGGGAAAAGACGTGGGATTTTGCGGCCGTGTTCCAAGACCGACAAACGGCGCTGAGTTTAACAATGTCAAGGAAAGAAAGCTTCTTGATGACTAGCTCCAACAGATTGCTGTGAAGTTCTGACCAGTTTGACATTGAGATCGTTCTCTTTTTGTTGTTGAAAAAACTTGAGAGAGTTTGAGGCTTTTTTTTCCCTCTCTGTTTGTAGTGGAGAAACAGAAAAGAAAACGGAAGCTTTTGTAGCTTTCTTAATCTAATTCGACTCAAATCGGGAAACTAGATTTTTTTTTTTTTTTTTTTTTGAGGGAGGGAAACTAGAGTTTTATCAAGATTGTGTTAAAAAAGATATTATAATTCTAGATCATTGAATCACATTAAAAAAAAAGTATTGAACACTATATGGATTTTGCTAGGGATTTTGATGTAACTAATATCATGATAATTTAATTTAATTTAATTTTGCTTTCAAAGAATTAATTTCTCTTGTTAATTTTACTGTTCTTAATGCGTTTGAATATCTTATCAATTTTTAAATTGTTTTGAAGATCTAAATTGAAACCCAAGAAAGAGAAATTTTAGAATATAGTAAAATTAACCGCAACGTACATGCAACTTATAAAATGTAATGAGATTTTAAGGTAGTGGAATTCATATTTAGCGATAGTGGGTTTATGTGCTAAAAATATTTTTAATATCATCCCAAGTTAGAATATTAAATAAATTAGGGGTTCTTATTCTAATTCATGAATAATAGGCGATATCAATAAGAATAATTAATTAAATTAGATTTGATAAAATAGGATACCTTAATCTTCTATTTATTTGAGTGTCTGTTGTTTATTTGATAAAATGGGATATCCAAGTTAGAAAATTGAAAGGCATCTGAAGGCCTGAGCTCACAATGGGCTATTCTATTTCTAGTTCATCACTAACCAATTTTATTTTACCAATATTATATCAATTGAATTTTCCATATCAAATCACCTTCTGCATAATTGAAAATTGCACCAACCCAAGATTTTTAATCACTTAAGCAAAAATAACAAAGAAAGCGTCTTAATAAACGATTGTTTCCTCTACATCAAAACTGTAAAATATTGCTTCAAACACAATTTTTGAGCAAACAGCTCCAAAGAGCATAAGATAGAAAGCCATACAGCAATGAATGGCTACTATTACAGCTAAGCATATTTACACTAGTCACTGAGAATTCGGAAAAATCCAAAACGGCGGAGGAAAAACCTTGCCGTCATCAATTGACTACTTGATACAAAAATACTTATTAACACAAAAATATTATTAATTAAAGAATTTAATGAGAAATAAAAGTATAAATAAATAATTTTATCCTTGAAAAATATACTTTTTTACAGTCTCATCAGCTATATGACTTAAATTATATGGATATAATTTCGCAATTGAACTGCAGTTGCACTTTAAATCATCACTACAAATTCGGTTCAAAGAAGAATTTCAAATAATTATTTGTTCCAGTTGGAAAAAGAAAAGAAAAATTAAAGGCGCAGAAACGCATAAAAATGTAATAAGATGGGCATGATCGTCTTAATACATGCAAACCCCCTAGCTAGTCTATAAATACCCATGAGATAACTCCCATTAAGCACACTACTATCCTCAAACAGCTTATCATAAAAAGAAAGGAATAACGAAGTTGAAAACTCTTCTAATCATTTTGTCTTTTGGTTTTTTGCTAGGAGTCGTCTCTGCAGATGATCGAGACAGACCAGATCACAAATGCAGACCAGCCGTTGGCAATCCTCCCTGTGAGCTAGGAAGATGTTGCAGTAAATTAGGGTGGTGTGGTGATGGTATCGATTATTGTTACCTGCATGATTGCCAGTACCAATGTTGGTTCCTGTCTCTCCCTTCTGCAATTCCACTTCCAAATGGCAATAACGCTATTAGCAAGATCATAAGTAAATCAGTCTTTGATGAAATGTTTAAGCACAGGAAAGATTGTCCAAGTCAGGGATTCTACAATCATGATGCTTTCATCACTGCGACTGCATGTTTCCCTCGTTTTGGTGCTATTGGTGATATTGCAACTCGTGAAAGGAAGCTCGCCGCCTTCTTTGCTCAAACCTCTCAAGCAACCGCAGGTAGTTTGTCCATTTTCTAAATTATATTAAATTTGTTATTCGTTACAACTATCTTGTTTTTTCACTTTTAAACTAAATATAACAACTCGCACACCCTTTAAACATCAATTAAGTTAGCCTCATTTTCGCACTAAATAAGCGATGTTAAGTTATTATTAGTCCTTATCAACGTTAATTTAACTGCTCACATATCGCGTCGACTCATCCAAAATGACTCCGAGACAAGGATTGGCACTTAAAAATTTGGCATGGAACCGTTCAATTAAGAACAACAGTTACAATCGAAGTTATAATTGTTGGTATTAACAATTAAATTGTTAGATTAGTTTTTTTTTTTTAAGGAATTTTGGCGATTACTTAGGGTCCGTTTGGTAAATAGATTCAAATTAGTGATTTGATTTAGTTTGTATGATTTGAATTAGGATTTGAGTTAGTGATTTGAATTGTTATCTGAATTAACGCTTGGATGTGCATTTAAATTCTAATTTTATTCCATACTCAAATATAATTTATGTTTGAAGAAGTAGTAAAAGTTTTTACTTTATCAATAAATCTAATAAAATCTTAATGATAATGATCTTAAAAAATATACAATATAAATCTTAATTTATTCATGTCTTCACTAGAAACACAATGAAAAAAAAATCATCTCAATTGGATAACAAATGAAGAAGTTATGATTTTTTTCCTCAAATATAAGAGAGAGAATTTTACTTTTTACTATGACAGAGATATCCGAGTATCAAAATTTAGGGAGCATGACAGAGATCAAAACTTTAAAAATTTGAATTCTTGATACTCAAAGGATTCAAATTTTGGATAAAATAAACACATCTCTAAAAGATTTTTAATATTCGAATCTAAATTTAAATCTAAAAAATTTAAAGAGTTATCAACACAAACGGGCCTTAAATACTTATGTCAGTGCTTGAATGCTGTGTAGGCCAGGGGCTTGATTCACATGAATGGGGATATTGTCATATAAATAAGACCACCAACGGTAATAAGAATACTTATTGCACGTTCCCCTATTGGCCATGCCCTTCTGGCAAAAGATATAATGGTCGGGACCCATGCAACTTACTCAGTAAGTGTCTTATTCCAAAACTGATATTTAAATATTATTAAAAATATAATTGTAAGTGGCAAAAATACAATACTTAATTTCTACGCATATTTATCTCCTATATTTATTGTTGAAATTTTTTTTCCGCAATTTTGCGTTATAAATCTCTCTTTATTAAAATAGAAAATTCAATTTGTTGTCACCATTGAAATATTAATAGATCACAAAAAAGTTATGTGCATGAATATGTGAGTGCTGTTATGAATAAATTAGTTTAATGGTGTGGATGTTCATATTCCTAACGTCCTCATGAGTTGCATTATTTTCACTTTAATGACCATTAGTGTTGATATTTTATAACCTTTATAACCTCTTAATTAACACTCTATTTATATTATTTTATTGTTATAACTCTTGCTTTTTGGTCTCTCCTACTCTATATGGCCTTTGAGAGCCTATATTTGTATATGAGATGTGATGATGAATAACAAAAATTATTTTCTCTCTATTTCTCTTGTGTCTCTCTATTTTATGCTTTGTAATTTGGTTCTTTGCATTTGTTTTATAACACGTTATCAGCATGAGTATCTAGCTATTTTTATTGTAGGGGCATTTGAAATTCTATAAAATTTGAAGATCATCTCGGATGTTAGTACCTTGTCTTCGACGTGTGCTAAGTATTCTTCATAATATCCCAACTATATATTGAGGATGAACAGGTAATCCATACTTCATATGATTATTATGTCTATTATCTAATACAACTCTATATACTATTATTTGAAGATAAAAATGCTTAATCGGATCCTACGATTTCTAGCTTTAATACGTATTGCAAATAAAAGGTCTTGAATGTTGGTTATTATCACTCTCTAGATGGTATATTGTAATTATATATATTTGTATTTGCATATATTGTTATGGAAGAAATTTGTAGAGATTTTAGAACATGCTTTCATATTATATCTACACAACTCTTGTTTAGCTATGCTCTTTATGCTTTCACTTTGAGTAGCGAACAATATATATTTTTTCTTACATTTGAGAGCACATCTTATATTGCTTATGAAAATCTTTTCCTACTATATTATTATTTTCGCATTTTTGCAAACCATATTAGTTTATAAAATTTCTTTGTCATTATTTATTTTGATTCGATGATCATGAAAATATAATCATCATTGTTTTTGTTTGGTTATTTTGAAGTCAAGAAATTGATGGTACTTTATAATCATAAATGACAATTCATCTATTATGATTGTTCAAGTGTGTTTTGAATATTATAATTGTATAAATAAATTTGCCATGTTGTTATTATTAAATTTTTTTTAATACCAAAAACTTTATGCTATCATCTTAATATCAAATGGTATTGTTTGGTTCAAGATTTCTTTTGTTATATTAGCACAATATTTGTCCAATTTGTACTCATTTGTAATATGTTTTTATGTTTTAATTTGTTTATATTACTTGCAAGAAGCTAAAAATACGTACTCTCTAGCTAATTTTTGAAACTTACATTAACATAAATATAAATTGTATTAGCACTTAATTTTTGAACCCATAATTAAAAAGCCATTAATTTTGGCTAATTGGCTCCGCATGTTCCATGAAATGAATATATATTATTGCAATTATTGGTGCAATTATGATGAGATACTAAAAAGGTGATTTATATTAGATATGGTCTTTTAGTATCGACAACATAATATAAGATGACCATATTTTTTGTCTAATAATTATTGCATATTCCAAGTGAATGCAAATCCAATGGCTATTAGATTTTTGAAATTTCTCAGCATCCCGGTCGTCAAAGAAAGCCATTAGCTACGATTGAAAAGTGAAAAAAATGTATTGATAAGAGAAATTAAAAAGTTTTTAATATTGCTCCCATGAATAATCAAATTTGGTCACTTGGCATGTGATATAAAAAGGCTTTGGTACGTACTTGTTGTATGTCTAAATGTCAATACCAAGCCTAAATCAAGGGAGAAATTTTCATCCGTTTATTATAAGAATATTATTATGACATATGAAAAGGCTATAGTGGTGCCTCCATGAAGGATATACCTATAGAGCATATAAATGTGATCTTATAAAGCCTAAATGGAGAAAAAGCTAGAGAAAGAGTTGAGCTATCTCCTCTTTATTTAATCTAAGTTTATTTGATCGAGTGCAATATGATATTATAATGCAAAGCATCCTTTAAGTTTGAAAAAGTAGCATATAATCATTAAAAATGGAAATGTGACAAGAAAGGAAAATTAAAAGGCTTGTGAGACAAAATTTATGGAAAGATCACATACATGCAATACATTAAAGTAATAATGGTGTTTTATTATTACATAGCCTAATGATTAATAAGAAATTGATTATGATATTTAATTTGTTGGGTACACAAATTAGATGTTTGTTATTGACGATGTAAATTCCCATGGTATTATCATTATCTTCTAAATTTCCAATACATAAATTAAATGTGTTGGAAAAATAGTACGCAACGGAATTTTTAAAAATTTTGTATCAGAATATTTTTTCAAAACACAAGTTTGACATACTATATGCATAAATTAATCAGATCTTACTAAACTCTGTGTGTCAAAAAGCTTCTGCAATCAGTGAAGAGAAGTAACGTTCCAGCAAGACCTCAACCAACTGGCCTTCTTTGCTATTCTTTATCCACAATTGGAGTGAGTGTGGGCTCACACATACAGCTCTTCCTCCAAGTAACTCTCCTTCCAATCAATTGAGAAACCCAAAGCTAGTGTTCGTGATTTGTGAATAAGAGCTCTTAGGGCGTTTCAGAATATCACTTACAGAGTATGACTCTTAATCTCTCAATTGATCTAAATAATAGTGAGACTCACTCCCTTTTTATAAAGGTTGGGTCCAAGAGTCAGTTCTTATTAGATAATGCCTCAAAATTCAAATTAGAATCAAATTTGGATCAATATCTGATGAAATCTACGTGAAAACGCGTGATCTTTTTATCACGCATAGGCAAGCCGATTTGCCTAATCAGTAGGCCAAACTTGCCCCATCAACAGGCCGAACTTAAGGATCGGCATGCTGAACTGCCGATAAAAAATCTCAGCAAATTTTTTATTCTCCACTCGATATTCTATAAGATAAAGTCTTAATTTTAATTCAAATAACCCAATGGAGAAGTTATCTAATTAAAACAACTTTATCTGGATAATCTCTAGGAAAATAAATGAATTCCTAATAATTCCATAAGTTTATCTTGATTTAATTTATTCAAAATTAAATCAACTTATAAACAGACAAGAATTATCCGATTCCAATAATTCAACAAGTTTATCTTGAATTAATTTTGTCATAAAATTAATTCAACCGTTAAACAGACATGAATTATTTGATTTTTTCAAATTTTAACCAATCTAATAAATCTGACATAAGTTACCAATTATTGAAAAAATACGCCGTATCATTACAGGATTTTGTGAGCTAGCAAAGGGGATCAAATGGACCTATATAGTCCAAGCTCCCGATAATTATGAAACCCAATATCTCAAATATACATTTCATAATTATCAACTCCAACGCTACTCCACTAAAAGCTTGGAGTTGCACTCTTGAACTTTATAGAATTACGAAGTCCATGTAGCTAAGTTTCCATGATATATCATAATGTATTGAATCCCCATAAGATTATTCATAATCGGCTTAGGGACAAGTTCTATCTTACCTTCCTGATTATTTTTATCTTACGTTCTATTATCTCATAATCAAAAAACTTACCATCTAAAGACAGTATATCATTCAGTTACACCTATGTATCCAAATGGTTGAACGCTCCAGTTTTTCAATTATAAGATAACGCATATAAGAGGATATCACTACTCCTAAAGAGGAGCTATGGATTTCATATCTATGAATAGCGAGTCTACACTATCAAGAATCATGCCTCTAACGTACCGGCATGCATACTACTATTAAAAATGTGGGTGTCACCCTTTGGTACATCAAAATACACAAGTCAAGACAACGGGCTCACTATTCATCTCAAGATTAAGATACAATACAAATGATTGTCTAAAGTGAATCGATTTGCCAAGACAGAATTATTAATCCAAATCAATGCACTTTATGTCCCAATCCAACATATCATCACCTATGACAACGTGCTAATGTTTCTATTCACGAAGTCCACCTCTGATGGTCAAGACAAATTATCTCCCAATAAAGATATAGACAACATAATAATATTTACATGAATAAAGAGCCTAACTTTATTCTCTCGATTACGGATATTATGATTTAGACCGTCACCTTAAAAATCGTGCCTTCCGCATAATCTGTCCATCATATACCAAATTCCTAAAGGTTTAGACCGACGATCTCAGACTATTGTTTGCTTAACATACATTCAACAAATATAAACGTAAAGAGGACAAGATTTGGTATATAAATAATAAATAAATTCTTTATTGATAAAAAATGTCTCCAAAAACATATTACATTTTTACTCCTTAGGGTCTAACAAATTGTTGTTTACTAATTATTGAAATTACTCTAACTCTAGCTTATTTGAATGAATGAAAATAAAAATGTAGTGAAATAAAATAAAACTAAATAGAAAAGCAACATGGAAATAAATATGTGAAAAAATGAATGGATTAAACTGTAGGGTTTCTGATTGCATCTGGATTAGTCCTATTTAAATTCTCTAATTAAATTAATTAACGTCTATTCCCTATGATGCCAACGAATTTTTCTAAATTAATTATTGTTCTTTCTCAAGGATTAACAACCATATTTAGTAAGCAAATTTCCTACATTCTTATGAACTCTAAACCTATCAAAGTTCATTAAGAACAAGAAATCTATAGAATATTGCATAAATTTCATATATATATATATATATATATATCCTATGATAATTTTATGGTATTTCAATCAAAGGCATATAACTACCTCTCGGCCACAAATTAAATTCAAATCATGTAAAAGTTGGCAAGCAATCATAAGTTAAAATACTCAACATATAATGGAATAGAACATTCATTAGAATAATTCAGTTACTCACAATCCGGCTACATCGTAGCCCTTGAAAAAAAAATTAGTTCATAGTAAAATAAAAGAAAACCCTAAACAAAATTCTAGATGCGAAAAGAATAAAAAAGAAGAACAGGAACTAGAATTGAATTAAAGCACCTCCGTCTTCGAATCGTGTCGTCTCTTCTTCTCCACTACGGATTCTTTTATCGCTTCTTTTCAACGAGAGAAAATCCTCTAAATAACGTAGGAAGGTTCTATTTCTAAGCTTTGAGCAAACAAGATAAATTGTGTAAAATTTGAGGTTAAAAAGTTCTCAGAATCACTATTGTGCATGCTCCAGCGCTCAGCTCTCAGTGCCTAGGCACCCACTTGCCACTTTGTCTCCATTAGCGCCCAATGCTTAGGCTCTGAGTTTCTAGTGCCCAAGCTCCAGCTTCCAATGCCTAGACCTCAAACATCTGGTGTTTCAATTTTGTGACTACATGAGCTATTTTCTTCAACTCATCAAAAATATTCAAAAAGTTTTGATTTTTCATAGTTCTATAAACTATTAATAAAAACAAATAAAAAGAATTTAAAGGACCAAAAACTCACAAAATAGTAGGGTATAAATATCCAATTTAAAAGTATAAAGCTAGCTTATCAACATAGATTCTTAAACATGAGGAAAATATATACACATATATATACATATATGTTGAAAACATACAAAGAGAAATTAAAAGACAAAAACTCACAAAATATAAAGTTAGAAATATTCAAGTTACAAGTATAAAACTACCTTGTCAACATAAATTCTTAAACAGGAAAAAAATTAGCTCAACTAATACATTATTCAATCCTAAGCCATTAAATCATTAAATTTGTATATTTTTGTAATTGCATGCATAGTCTAGTCGGAATTCTACATCTAATACTATCATAAATGGCAGAATTAGAGTTCAAAAAATAAAAATATCATATATTTAACATTTATATTTAATGTACTTTTTTTTATTGGATTCATAACTTTAAAAGTGTAGAAATCAAAACCTAATATTGATGGGATAGTATGAAACTTTTTTGCTTATAGAGTAAGAAAGAAATTAGATCTATTTATGCTTCTTTTTTACGATAGTTTTATGTTTATTCAACATGTTACCTTAAATTTTGATATTAACAAATATATATCTCATTTTTTACATATAAAAATCCATTTTTTCTCTTTTTCAATGCTTGATTTTGACCTTAAAACTCTCAAAATAAACTTAAATACATGAAAGGAAAAAAAAATAAAAACATTCAACAAATAAAATAAAATATATTCAAAAAATGAGTTTTCCTTTTCCATATCATTCTTTTTAATATTTTTTAAATTTTTATGAAAGAGTTATTTAGTAGTTTTCAAATCAAAATTGAATGTATAAAGAATATAAACTTGTATATTAAAAAGATTCGTCAAATACTGAACAAATCTATTGAGGAATGTCTTATCATCAAATGCAATGTCCTCCTTTTCTTAGCCTTTCACCTCCGGAATTTGGAGATTTCTGTTATCTAATACCTTACGTTGTAGCCTCCGAGTAAGTTATAATAAACATCAAATTAACTAGGGTTGTTTACAGATTAGATTTTGTAGATTTAAGATCAATCTGCAATATAATCTAAAACCTTCGGATTGAGAAAATATTAATTCGCAATCCGATTCAAAACCTTCAGATTCGAAAAATTTCAATCCGTAATCCGATCTAAAACCTTTAAATTGACTTCACAGATTCGCAGATTGAGCTACGATTTAAGGAAAAACTCAGAATATTTTATTTTGCTAAACAAGAACTTCATTGAAAAAGCCAAAAGCAGCCAGAACAAACCAAAAAAAAGCAACAGCAATTACAAAGGAAAAAAAAAAGAATTGTGTTATGAGAGATTATTGGGTTGGACTTTTTTTTGAGGGAGGGCTGGGCCTTTTTAATACAAGTTGTGTTACCATCGGTGATAAAAATTTTGCTTAGCAGAATGAGAAAACATTAAAAAAAAATTTTAGAAAAAGAAAAATTTTTATGCAAATATATATTATTAAAATTATAAAATATACAAATATATATAATTTTAGATTAACGGATTGAGAATTCCTCAATTTATAATCTAAACCAAAACCTTCGAATCGAGATTTTCTTAACCCAAAACCAATCCTGAACTCTTTTCAATCCAATCCAAAACCTTCTAATTGGATTGGATAGGCCGGATCTCACAGATTTACGGATTCAGTGAACACTCCTACAATTAACTCTTGAAATGTCTTTGCTAAAATGACAATCCGTTTTTGCCTCTCTCTACTATTTAAAGGCGGAACCACTTGATGTTGAGTGGGGGTGTCTGCCTCAACTCAACTTTTGAAGTTGTAATTTTTTACCTTCAAATTTGTTAAAAATGTTAGTTTTGGCTCTATTTTATCAAAAAAATTATGACTATGCCCCAATTAAATTGAAAATAAATCATTGTTTTCTTTTCCTGAGAGGAATGTATAATTTGTACCCTCACATGATAATCAAAACATATAATTTATGTTTACATTCAATAAAATTATTCTTAATTAAGAATAAAAATATGAACTTGCGTATTAGACTTAATATGAACTTGTGTATTAGACTTAATTTGAAGGTATATCATTAATGAAATTCAAAACAAACCGTATGTTTTCTAAATAAATCTAAACTATCTTTACAATATATATGTGTCTTGCGGCACTTCAAAGAAACGTGGGACCATTCGTCCTAGGCGATTCGTTCCCATTTCTTTTTCTTTTTTTTTTTTTTTTTTTTTGCTTTTTCAAATTTTTTCAACTTTGGTTTTTTTTTTTTTTTAACTCCATACCCTAAAAAACACTTATCATTTAAAAAAAAAAAATTCTGCATCTTTTTTTAAGCGTATTTTTTTTCTTTTGCTTCTTGATTTTTCTGTAATTTTACTATATCAAAATAAATTCTTTTAAATTAAAATAACTTCTTCTAAATATGTTATTTTTTATTTTACGATTGTCTTTTTATATGCTTCTTTAGAATACTTTTTTTCTCTCTAGCTTGCTACTATTAAAATAATATTGTTGGGTTTTTCTAATTAGTCTGTTACAGTATTTTTTTCTCTGAAATATGTCACTTTTTAAAAGCTTTTTCACCCCATCCTTTAACTATTATTTTTTTAAATAAATGTATTTTTCTTAATTTAATCCAGTCGGGAGAATTTTGAAATGCGCTTTTTTTCTTACTTTACTCTTATTGAGATAATTTTTTTCGCATGTGTTCGTGCTTAGTTTTCTTTGTTTTATTTTTTCATATTATCAAAAGATCCTCTGTATTGTAATCATCCTTTTATGTACTTTTAAATAGTTTTTTCCTACATGTTTCTATTGCAATATATATGTATGTATAAATATAGATGTGTCCCTATTTACGCTTTCTTATACAATCTTTATTATTTTAAAAGTGATAACTGTAAAGATATTTGTGTTAGTTGCATGTTAACTAGCATTTAAAATCTTAATTATATACAAGATTAAACCTACAACAACGAAAATTTTCATCTCACGTTTATTTAATATGAAATAATTTTTTGTTCTAATAACTTGGTTCATCAGTTTTGGTTTTTTTCTCCTTTGTCTTGCATATTTGTAGGATCAGTTTACGTAACCTCAATGGGCCACTCCAAGTCATCCGTCCGTACCTACTAATGACTATCGCATCTTGCCAAGAGAAAAGTGGGACGGAACAATGTTCCCATTTTGGCTATAATCCTTTCTTCTAATTTTTATGGAAACTGAAAGAAATCTTTATGGGGTCGGGAGCTCGTCCTTAGAGGTAAACGTTGGAGGGTCGGTAATGCGGAGAGTGTTCATGTTTTTCAGGATCCTTGGCTTCCCCGGCCGTTGTTATTCAAGCCCATAACTCGGCCTCCACCGGAAGTAGCGGATTGGAGGATCTCTGATCTTATCTCGACGGGTTGTTGGGATTGGATTATTATTAATGAGATTTTTTGGCCGGTGGAAACCGGTTAATTCACCTAGACCATTGCCATCTGTTTGGCAACTTCCACGGGCAGGTTTTGTGAAAATTAATGTTGACGCTGCGGTTAGTCCGGCCTTGGATTTTATAGGCATTGGTGCGGTTATTAGGGATGAGATGGGGGCGCTAGTTCACGCTTTTGCAAGGAAGATTCGAGGTAACCTTTTATTATAGAACGCCTAGCAGCCAGGGCAGGTGTTTCTTTTGCTACATTCTGTGACTTTTGGATTGGATCTTGGAAATGGACGCTGAAAGGGTGGTGCACAGCATCAAATCGGCTTCCCATTCGGCACCGGAATTTTCTATCGTTGCAGATATTCAAGACTATGTCTGTCAAGCTTGTCGTGTTTGCTACATCCCTAGAGATGGGAGGAATGGTGTAGCCCACGCATCGGCTAAATTTGCTGCTACTAGTTCTACTGGCTATGTTTGGTTTGATTCTATGACTTTGTTTCTCAGTTCTTATGTAACGACTGATATTGAACGTTTAGAGGAATAAATTCGAGTTTCCTTAAAAAAAAAAAAAAAAACAAAACAAAACAAAACAAAACAAACAAACAAAAACAAAAACAAATTTAAATACATTCTCAAAACAAAAGGGTACAATTACATATTAACAATCTTAAAACAGGAAATGGAACGAGGACATGCTAACAATATAACATCATTCTAGTCCACCGTTTGCTTCACCTAACTCCCAACTCCCAAGTTAGATCAATTTCCTAATTGTCAAGGTAATGTGAACTCTTGTAAAACAACGCAAGGGAATTGTCGACTCGTACTGCACATATCATAGAACAGCGATTGGAAGAAACAACAGACTGGAACAGGGTTGTTCACAGCAATGTGGAAGACAGCAAATTTTGGCATATCACAACAGCTGAGCTCCAACACGTACAGATGGTCATTCTTGACCTCATCGGCTCGTCCTGAGACAAAGTAACAACAATTTATCTGATCAACAAAAATTTTCATCCATGCTGGTAAATTGGATTCCGGTATAAAAAAGCAAAAACATCAGTTCATAAATTAAAAGAATTCACTTGGTTAAAATTGAATGACACAATGTGAAGATAGTTTCAGACTTCGAATTTTCTTTCTAGGTGGCCTTCTCAATTTTGGCTGGGGACGTGTTTCTCCTTTTCCATATCCAGTATATGACCAGATTGTGGCCTGCCCAGTAAATAAAAGGATTCACTAGACAGAGGATCCTAAACTAAATAAATGAGATTCTGAAACCTTCGAAAGGAAATAGAGTCTAAAGGAACGGAGTTTAGGAATCAATTTTTCAGTTTAAGTTTTCCTATATCAGAAAACACATGCCTCATTGTATCTTAGTGTCAATGGTGCTTTAACCTTCTAATCAGAATCATAAAGTTTGTCTATTCCTACTATTGACTAATAAGCAGCTATTATTAAGGTAAGGCTGAGGCAGCTGATGCCTGACGGATAGATATAGATGGAAGACAAATTCTAGGAAAATATTTTCTTCATTTCAAAATAATATAAAACCACTCTACCAAGAACAGGAACAAACCAGCTAAGCCCGGTGGCATGATTCACAAGGGGGTCGTAATGGCAACTTCTAGCATTCCAAGGCATAAGTAGGGACCTACAATGGCAAAAAGCTTGTATCACTAGTAACCGAAACATCATAAGAGTAGAAAAACAGATACCAAAATTATCTATAAACTCGGACTTCGTTCTACCTCAATCATGTTTTCATCAAGAAAACCTGTATGATTCGTGCCATGAGAACGATCATATTGGAGGATCCGTAATTTTCCTTCCTGCAAAATTTACCATAACAAAACATTTGAGCTCATGGCATTAATTGAAGAATCCAAAACGCAAAAATCTCACCAAAACCTCAATTATCTACCTTAGTTCCATAAACAAGCCCACCTCCAGCAGAAGGATGAAAACAAGCAACATTGACCTCATCCTCTGCACTAGGAAGAATTCTCACAAGTTCCATATCAGAAACTCTGTATATCTGATAAACAGGAATCAATATGTCAAGTATCGAATCAATGTTTGAAGAATGTTATAGAATTTTAAATTCCTCACTATAACGGTATAGAGCTAATAGAATTTTAAATTCATCTCTATGATCTGTGTAGAGCTCAATATACAACTTATATAACAAGAAACGACTGAGAGTCATTTAAGTCTATCGCCTTATAAAGTCAGCTGTAAATCAACATTAAGAAACAAATTTTCATTCGCAAGTATAAATAACCAGTTAACCAACGTTCTTATATGGGACAGTGGAAACTAAAGAACTAAGGGGTACAAATATTTTGTATAAATGCATTATCATTCTTATACACATGGGAGACTGCATAGACATTTTGCTACTACAACAGTTATCCAAAAAATTGGACATGTTTGAACCAAAAAGAACAGGGAAGTTTGTAGTCCTTTTACCTCCAGAATGGTGTAAATAGGAACTGTTGCCTCTCCATCAATTATAACACTTTTAAGGAGTGAACTGTGACGACGGCCATAAGCAAGTAATAAATGCTCTGATGTTGGAGAGAACTGCAAGCATCAAATTTTGGCAACAATTCCAATAAGGTACAGATGAGTTTGTAAATGTATGCTTTGTCTTTTCAATAATAAACAACTACGCTTAAAGGAACTTGCCACTGTAGACAAAATTACCTACTTCCAATAAATAAAAGACTGAATATGAAGTTAGGTTTATGTGCAAGGCATGCTTATGATTAAGTGCTTACAACAACAAAACAGGAATTTCTTAGGTTTATGTGCAAGGCATGCTTACGATTAAGTGCTTACAACAACAAAAACAGGAATTTTTTTTTATAATATTAAGAAACCATTCAGACTCCAATAAACGAGACTGTATGTGAGATATTTTTGGCTGTAATTAGATATAAGCATATCAAGAATATCATGATTTACAATCCGAAACACTTTATTTCCAAATCACAATCACCTCATGAGTGACAAAACATTTGACTCCTATTCTTTTAGGACCAGGATGTCCCTCCAGACACTAACAACACCATATACCTGACTTTTGAAATCCATTTCAATTTCTTTGCTAGCATCATTAGGTTCTTGAGGTTGCCAATAGTTCAGAAAATTACATGAGTTGAAAAGCAGAAAAGGGAAAATATAAACATCACATGAATTATAAAATGGACTCGTGACAATTTATCTAGGGTAAATCCAGAAGCAACTCGCTTGAACAGATCTTCAACCAGAAAAAAATACTTACTTGAATAGACGTTAAACAATGTGCAGCTCTTATAGCCCGTGATGCAAGCACCAATCCAAAACTAGACAAAAAATAAAGAAGATCAGAGACTAGAATAAAGAAAAAAATTTATTAAATGTTTTAAAAGTACAAATAGGCAAGCAGTCTAACAAATAGATTAGAGATTCTAAGCTTTACGTTGCCTCCTCGAGAGAATATATCCGAAGTTCGTAGACGACCTGATGCGCTGAAAGTGGGTGTTGAGTTGGGGAAGTTGCTAGCCCTGTGACATCATGGTTGACCTGGCTCTGCAATCCAGGATCAGCTTCCAAATGGGGAAGCACACATGCAACACAGGCTGCTAAAAATCTTCCACAAGGTGAAAAATGTGCACCCATTTCACTGCAACAAAACAACTCAAATAAAGACTCAGAAAATTTTGCTATTAGCGTAGCTACCAAAGGGCACACTACAAATGTCATATAGACTTACAAGCACAAGCTCACGGCATATAATAAAGTAATGCTTGATTTGCAAATAAAAACCTACATGACATCAACTTGATACAAATTAGAACTAAACCAAGCCCCAACTGACCCAAGGCAAAAAAATTCCAAGTGCCAATTTTCTGTAACCTTATGGGAAATTGGGAATATGATAGTTTTATTGTATGGGAGCCAGCTATAGACATCATAGGAATGGGAACGTACCTACAAAGTACAGCATGGGGAATGGTTAAACGACATATTTCTGCTTCAAGTGGCGCGCATGGATTTTTTACATCATGAGGCCATATTCTAAGCTTCACCGTGCATGGTAACTCTGCAGCTGCTGCAGCAGCAAGTGAGGTGGCAAGTTCTGATTGGATTCTACTAACAGGTTGAGCATGCCCTTCATCGTGCATGCTGCCATTTAAACCAGCACCTTCATTAGAACCAGTCACAGGTATTGCACGAGAACGTGACGAACGATGTCTTGAACTAGATCGCCCAGTGACCCTAGATTGACTAAGACTGGTTGGAATTACTGAGGACAAGATCGGAGTAGCTCCAACCTCACCGTGTGCAGAAGCACTTTCATGAGCAGCACTATTAAGGGGCTGCATATTACGTTGACCAGCTTGGCTCTGTCCCATTAACCATCCTTGCAAGAAAGGTACCTCCCAATATGTTGGGTCACCAAAGGGGAAAACAGGATTTGATCTCCCTCCAGGCTGCACTTCCATAGGATCTAAAGTATCTGTTGCTGATTGAGAAAGTTCAGTTTCCATTTCATTCGATAAATTAGTTCCTGTTTCTTCTGGAACTGGGGAAGAGCCATTAGGTTCAATAGGGGACAGCAGAAGTTCATACTGTCCTGATGGAGTTGAAAATGTTAAAAGCCGCACTGAAGCAGTAGGATCAACTCTCTGTTGGACGCCACTTGAACCAACATCAGATTCAGTACGTTGCATAGATACTCTCCCATCTCTAGCAAATGAAGGCCAGATCATAAACGGTAACGATGCAAGAGGCACCCCATCTGCCAAAGTAGAACGCCCAATAGGATGTCCATCTGCTAAATATACAGTAGGAGGAGGATAGCTCAAATAGCCTGGAGAGGTTGCAAGTGTCATCGAGGAATCTGATGAATCAAGGTCATTGACCTACAAAAAAGTAACATAGAATAAATTAAATTGGACCACCAAATATATTCATAATCGTGGGTAGAAAAAAAATATATATATATAAATAACCTCAGCCGTTAAAAGGAAGGGAGCAGCATGTGGGTGGAAATGGACTGCCCGAAGTGAACGCCGTGTCCGGAGTACTATGGCTGGAGAAGATGTTTCCCCTCTTCTATTGTAGTGCCATATGTAGAGCTAGTAGAGTTTTTCAAGGTCAGATCCAACAACAAATGATCAAGTCCAGTTTCTCATATAAAGTTTCTGAATAAAATTCATTACCTTGTGACCTGATGCTACCGCAAGAAGATCCCCTTGCGCATGGAAAGCTATAGAAGCAATAGGGCGGTCTGCATGTAACAAAAACCTAACATTGATCAACCATATTACTAATTAAATTTAATTTAATATTTTTTCCTTTTCAAAAAGTATCATTCATGGTAAGATGCAGAGGTTATTACAGAAATCTCGTGATCCTATACACTCTGCAGTTTTTGCATCCCATAAACGAACTTCATGATCCAAACTTCCACTAGCAAGTAGGTCTGGATACAGCGGATGGAACCTAACCTACAAGGGCAGAATCCGGCAGGAAAATTAATCCATAAACTAGTGAATCACTGAATTAGAAAACATGTTCGTGCAAATTTGACCTAACTTCTTCGATTTGGAAATGACTGATGTAAATATTGGTCACTAGTCACTACTCTGGAACACTTGGACAAAGTCTTCCTGAGCATCTAGACTAGACGAAATGCATGTAAACCACTTGAAATAGGCAAAATTCATATAACAAGAGCAGATGAATCATAAACACAAAATAAAACTCTCAGCATAATAAGTTGCTGACTTTAAAACAGCTTGTTATATGAGTGAATCAATGATTCAACAACATAACTCCATTGGCAATCATTCTTAATTGTCCAGCCCCAGGCCTATCATAAACAAGCCTCGCACACATTGTAGTATACACATATGCAACTGTACAAGCGATAGTCAGGATTCCAACCAACACTTTGCCAATTGTAGAAGTGCAACTACGGCACTATTTCAAACAGCAACTTACTTTCATTAATAATTACATAAAACCATGATAATCGTCATAACAAAAGATCAATCTATGCTATGTAAATGCTTAAATAAATTGACTTCTAAAACTTGTAGCAGGCTGAAGAAGGAAGTAAACAAACAAATAATCAAATTCATCGCTGAAGTTCTCAGTCATACCACCCAAGGTGTCCTGCGATGACCACTCAAAACCTTCAAGCAGCTCCCAGATCGACAATCAATAATCTTTACTGTATGATCCCCACTGCAGTTAGAGAGAGAAATCAGATTTTAGATATGGAATACGTGTAAGAATAACACTAAGCTTTATTATCAAAAATATTTCCCAAAATATATACATTCCCCATAACTTACTGGGTAGAGGCAAGTGTCTTCCCATCAGGACTGAAGGCTGCAGCTATGGTTGACCTTGGAGGAGGCAAAAGTGGACAATATTTGGCAGACAGATGCCTTAATGACTCTGACTCCGCCCTGAAAACAGTTAAGGTGTAAGTGGACAATACTTAGCAGACAGAAGCCTTAATGACTCCGACTCCACCCTGAAAAGAATTAACGTGTAAGTGGACAATTTGGCAGACGGATGCCTTAATGACTCCGACTCTGCCCCTGAAAACAACCAAGGTGTATGGGAAACACCCAAAGTCACAGCTAGAATGCTAGACGTAATAAGACAGTTTAAAATCCAAGTTGGCGGAAAGATCAAACCTCAAATAGACCAACATAATTCCTTTCCATCGCATAAAAATAAAGACGAACAAAAAAGTAGGGAATTACCATGAGACAAGACCATGTTTAGCATTCCTAGCAGCTTCACGCCTTGGCCCAACGGATTTGAGGTTGCACTGGGAAGTTTCTCCCCATAACCTCTTTGACAAATGTGTTGTTTGAGGAGAAACCTCTCTTCGAGCTAACAGTTGAAATACATTGCCAACTCTAACAGGAAAATCAGACAAGAAAAATCAAATCAACACTGAACCAAAAATTCCAAGAACTTGCAACTTCATCAACACCAATAACAAACTTAGCCATTCCAATTGGTACGCAGTCATAACTCCATACGAAAGGAAAAGAAAATTATATTAAAAAAAAACTTCCCAAACAAAATTTCTAAACTGCAGAGTTGTAGAGAATCAAGATCAATAGCATTTCAGCTCCAAAAAGCGAGAAAATCAATTCATAAATAGTAACAAAGAGTTTAAGTAATCTACCAATTCTCAAGGCAAAGGAATAATGGAAATTTCCGAATTTAAATCCAAATGAACTCATCAAAAGCCTATCAAACTCGAGCAGTATTGAACAAATCCAACCGAAATTCAGATCCTTGTAAAACATCCTCAAATTCAAACCAAATTAAGAAACAAAAATCGATCAACAAAGTTCAAAATACCTCTGCCTGGACGGAGAATTCGCCGGAGGAGGAATGCGCGACGTGGAGGTCGTAGTAGCATTAGCCTCGGCGTCCCACAACGGAGCTCCCATCATAATTTTCGCGGGAAAACCTCATGCTCCTAAATTTCTCTGCATCCTAGCTAAAAAATACTGAAGAAAACTAATAGAAAATCGAAAACTTTCCCGGAAAATTCAGATTGATATGTTGATGATACAACAAAATTGCCGTCAATTTGATCAAACAAGATATACAAAAAACCAATATATACGCAATAAACAATTCCCACTGATAAGCTATATGAACCAAGATCCCATTGAAAGAAACGGAAATGTGAAGGAAAAACCTAAGATAGAGGAGAGAGAAGGAGGAGAGAGAAAGAGCGGTCTGGTTTAGCTTCGATTGAAATGTTTAGAATTCGACGTTTTTTTTGGCTTAGAATTTGACATTTTTATACCTTGGAAATTCTCTTATGTATTTATTTATATAATATATGGAGGGTAAAAGAGGAGAAATGAGAAATGAGAATTTCTCCCATTTTTTGGGTTTCTGCGAAGGTGAGACGAAGAAGTGGATTGATGAGGACACCCTCAAAGGTCCAGGAGCGTTGTGGAATCCTAGGGAGATGCTTCCTTTTGATGGTATATTATTATTTTGTTACTCTTATGTTTTAGTAATATATGGTATTGGTGTTTTATTATATAAGAATATTAAAATAGTATTTTTATAGTTTTTAAAAATATTATTTTGAATGTAAAATTACCCTTTTATTGGTAAATCTTAAATTAATTTTGTAAAATTATAGTAAAAAATCAAAACAAAAAATTAAACAATACTTATCAAAGAAAAGCTTATATTAGACTTATTCCTTTTTGATATTATTTGTATTTATTTTCTTTTATAGTTTTCATAAAATAATTTGAGAGTCGTTAATAAAAGGATGAATTGAAAATTTTACATCATAAAACACAAATTCAAAATACTAAAATGAATTTTTAAAAACTATAAGGTATTATTTTATTATTTTTAAAACAATAAAGCATCAATATAATATTTTTTTAAAATATAAGGTATCAAAATGATAAAAACATTTTTCCTTTATTGGCGGAACGTCATGGCACGAGCCAAGTCATGCCTGAATTTGGGCCACACCATCTGAAACTCTGAATCCAACCCGGAGCATGTTTGTCTCCAGTAATAATACAATCTTAATTTCTTTTTTTAATTGTCGTTTAAATGTGCTTTCTTATTGTCATTTAAATGTTGGAGTTGAGGGAATTTTGGTTTTGGGTTTATATAGACGTGGGTCGTTCTTAATGTTTACTTTGAAAGTGGTTGATGAACTAGGATGTTTGGCCATGCCACTTCAATTATAATAATTAACCTAAGACATTAGATATGTTTGTCATGTTTTTTTTTTTTTTTTTGGAATTAGATGTTTGTTATTTTAGAATTTGGTTGTTGTGGCTAGCCTGTGATATGATCAAAAGGACTATGTTTTTAGGGATCTTAATAGTGGATTTTATCCTCTACCATTATATCACCTTTATTGATAGGTTTAAGCTTATGTTAACACTAGATATTAAAGAAAAGTAAATACGCCAAGCACCACATTACATCACTATTAGGATAACTTGCCCTATTCCTATTATTAATATTCACCATCCTATAATCACATAAATTAAGTCATGAGCAATAATCACATAAATTAAGTCATGAGCAACTTGTTATAATATACGACAAAAACAATATCCTATAACAAACTCATTAGGCAACTTAAATATTTTAGGGTGTTATAACTACACCGAATCTGGTAGAAGATTTTAGAAGACCTTAGGTATCCTGAAAATCTCAAAAGGCAATATTTATTCAAGTTCAAACATTATTTGTATCATAGGATATTACCTTAAAGATACATACCCATATTTGAAAAAGAGGGTATTTAAAGTTCTAATTAATGCTTTTTAGGGCTTTTTTCATAAATGACGTATTTGAAGAGTAATTTTTTTATAAAACCACGTATGCTTACTTATGACACAACTTAATATATACTATAAATGATAATATGGTATAAACTTTTCTAAATATGACATAAATAAACATAACTTTTAAAAATGTGGCATAACATACAATCTTCTCTATTAACAAATAGGTAACTAGGCCTATGCTTAGCCCGTATTCCTTGTCTCTCTTATTATCTATTGCATTCTTGTGCTCTTGTGCTTTTACTAATAAGCGTCAAAGAGTTAACTCCTTTTGTTATGAAGGTTCCGTCTTGCTTTGTGTTACAGGTGATCAAAAGAATGTCCTCAGCAGTTGGCCTCATTTACAAATTCAATGGTAGAACACTAACATCTATGTTAGTAATGCACCATAGAAGGCTCGAGGATGTGTCCACAAGAGAAAATATATAAAAAGCGCTTTTGTTACGATCCGTCTAGATAGATGGTCCATTCAATATAACATATAAAAAAAAAAGCAATTAAACATTAGTGATGTCGAAGAAGTGTACTATAATTATTATTTCTAGCACGGTACAACAATTAGCTAAGGTAATAATTGTTATAGTTTGTATTTTAAAAAAATGTAACAATTTAGGAACCCTTTCCCACATGTACCAACTTTAGTCACATGTTACTTGTGATAAATCCCTTCCTAGGTAATAATGAAAAAGAAATCACATTCACGCAAAGCCTACACACACACAAGAGATAACAAAAAGAATTCATTCAAAAAATAGTAATAATATCAAAAATACAAAACACGAAATAAAGACCCACCACATGTTGTTATTTGTTACTTTCGTAATTGTTTCCTTTAAAAATAAAAAAAAAAAAGAAAAAGGTGCAGAGGCCAGAGAATATCTGAGAATATTATAGTAAAGATGCTCCTGTGCCTTTTTTTTTTTTTTAACTGTGATGGAAAAGATGCTCCTGTTCTGCATATTCCTTTCTGCTACTTTTTTTTTTTGTTTTGACATCTGCGTCACACAGTGATGGCTCGGGTGGGGGAATTTAAATAAATGGCTTTAAAAAAAAGTATTTTTTTTATAAATAGATCAAAAAAATTTTAAATTAAATAAATGATTTTTATGTCATGTCGTTTAAAATAAAATAAAAGAAAAAAAAGCCTAAGTAAGATGAAAAAAAAAAAACTGAAACAAGAAAAAAAACCTCAACAAGATGTCAAAAAGCTTAATTTTTGGTGCTAAAAAAAAAAACCATTTCTTCAATTAAAATTTTTGGATGGCTCTTTTATCAAATTTTCCACAAGATCCATGTATCTTAGAGGACAGAACTATATATGAACAAGAGTAAGCTGTTGTTTTTAAACTGTTTTTTTTCTTTCCATATTGTATGTAATTTTTTTAAAAAAAATTATATTTTATCCTTCTAAAATTATACTCTACTTCATAAAATTATATTTTATTCTTTTTAAATCTTAATATTGTTTGTATATATTTAGTTGCTCACTAATTTTTTTTTTAGCTCCGTCCTTTTAGCCTTACTCATATCTTTCAAAAGATCGTGCTTACAAATTTTATGATATTCATATATTGTCTCTTACTTTTGTTACTCGAATTTTGTCACTTCAAATTATTATGTTCACTTTTATTACTTTTTATATATTTTCAACTTAAATTTTATTATTCAACTTGTATTTTTCTTTTTTTAAGTCTTTAATTAATTTTTGAGAAGCGATCGGTTTCTATTAGCACCTCCCTCTTTAGCTCTATACGTTCTATTACTAATTTCACCTTATAAAATTTTAAAATAATTAAATTTACTAGTTACACTTTACTTATCACGCACCCTTATAATTCTAAAATGACCCCATAACTAAATTCCATAAAATCACAACTTTGAATATCTTTTAACACTCACTATTTTATTTTTGTTTAATTTTCTTACTTCATTCTCTCTCTGTGTGCGTTGAAGCTTTAAGCATATAGTATCTTTCTCATTCATAAAGAAAAATTCTAAAGTAAAAAAAAGTAAATTCTTTTTAGAAAAAATATGTAGTACTACATGTACTAAGTTAACTAATCATGAAGGCTACATTATTAAAATAATATATATATATATATATATATATAAATAGAGGCGTTTTATTTATATGTAACTTACTATAATGTTTACCTCTATGTAATTTTTTGGTATAGTTATATTGGCAGGTAAAAACTAGACAGATTTCTTTATAGCAAGAGTATATACATTAAAGGGTTTCTTCTTTGGTGATATGTTATGTAGATGTGTGAGGATTATAAATTTCATAACAGGAGGAGCTTATGCATTAAGGGAATTTTTTGTTTGAAGGATAAAATGTGTGCGTATGGGGAGAGGAAAAAGCTAATCGAGTTTTTTTTATTGTTAGTATTACACAATATAATTTTATTATATATTGTTCGACAGCTTAAGTTGAACTCGTAATTTTAATTAGAATAGTATAAAGTTCTCACATCTTATAATATCTATAGTTCTAATTTAGGTTTCGACTATGTTTCCAAACTTCCAAGCATATCTCAGCTGCCCTTTTTTGTTATTTCATTCAAATTTTTGTAGTAAAAAAATTTTGATTTAAAAAAGACGTGACAGAATCAAATAAAACGTGTGATTAAAACCAATCGTTGAGAAAACTCCTACATCTTTACACTTATCATAAAAATTGTAATTTTTGAATTGAAAACTCTAGTTTTACATAATAACTCATTTTTTTAATGACTATAGCATATGAGAGTTTTAGATTGTAACAACCAAAAGTTTTAGTTATAATTGATTTTGTCAGACACTTTAGAAATATTTTTAAAATGAGACTGAGAAATATTAATTTATATTTCTTGGTCACGTGCATGCTTAATACATTATTAAGTTTTTCTTATGTACTTTGTTCAATTAAACTTGAATGATTAATAAAATTTTGCTTCAATCTCCGCAAGACTAATAGCATACCTCGTTTCTATATGGACTAATTTTGTAACTTGTAAGAGATATTTTATGGAGTGTTTGGCAGTAGTGGAAACCATTCAGTTCTCACCACAAATTTAGTTATAAACAGTAAAAAGTTCTCACATGTTACAGTAACAATAAAAAAAAATTACTACAATATAAATCTCTCATATGCTACAGCAAAAGTAGTTCCCATCACTCTTTTAAACACCCACTTAGTAAAACAATAAATTCCTGAATTTGCTGTTAGCTGCACCCTTGTACTTATGTTTCTTTCTTCAACATTCTAGAGCGATCTAACATTTTTTTACCACTGTTTTGTGCACTTTTTTCACCTTTGAATGGTTCAGAATATCTTAGAATCTTCTGTTACATATTTGTCAAGAATAAAGTGAAACAACTGGTGAGTAATTCATTTAGTAATTATAAGACCCGAAGGTATCCACATGTTCAAAGAAGTCATCACTTAATTCATTTAAGCTTATGTTCTGCCAAAACACAAGTTGGGGCGTATTGTCAGTATCACAGCCAACATTCAGAGGAAGATGCTTCTAGTTTCCTCTCTCTTTTCTTTTTTTTTTTTTCTTTTTTTTTTTCTTTTTTTTAATGAATAACCGGTCAAAAAAATGCGGAACGCAGATGCATATTAAACATATTAATAAAAAAGAATTAATTACAAAAATTTTCTTAATTTTAAAATTATTTATCAATTTACCGTTAAAATTCTAACAGAATGATTATTTTTGTTATCGGTTCATATTTTAGGGAAACAGATGTTACATTTTGAAGTTTAAAAGACAACAGTATTATAAAGGCTATAATTCACAATAAATTTTTATAATTAATCTTAATAAAAAAACTAAAAAAAATTGAGAAGATGAAGACAAATGCATATATATATATATATATATATATGAAGAAAAGGACAGAAAGTTGAAAAACAAATACGTATTAAAAAAGACAAGAATGAAAAAAAAAACAAAAGAGAAAAAAGAACAAGCAAAAAAAAAAGTACAAGGAACGTTTCGGCGTTTCTTGCACCAAAGAAACTCCTGAGAAATAGATTCTAGAGATAAGATTTTGCTTTGTTAATTATTCATGAACTCCTGTACTAGGATACCACTCATCAACCAATATCACAATACTTAATTTTTTTTGGAAAATATCTTTAAATTAAGTTATGAAGATTCAAATTACAAACATTTTAAAACAGAGAGTAATTATTTTGAATTGTCATAATCCTTGTCGTGTCATGATCTTGCTACGAAGAGATTGAACACCAAGAACAAAGTGAAAACCAATGGCATTGTGCTTAATCCATTAGTGAAAAAGGGAATTGGCATTAAATATATGGCACCACTACTATCACAAGATAAAAACCTCTAATTTGCATGAAATCTAAAGCTCAGATAAGAGGGCTGAATTCGTGCAATCTTGGAAGCGGTGCAAGCAACGACACGATACGTACTAAACCCGAATGGTTGATCGGACAATGGACCGTTGCTGCGAGAGCATTAATAGATTGCATTCTTGCCTAAAAAGATCACATATGCACCATTCGAAGCGCCAGTCGGCATTTGGAAAATCATGGAGATTGAAAGAGGTAAATCAAGATGAAGAAATTGACCATGATGGAAAGCAGCACGAAGATATTGTAATTAACAAACACTTATAGGATGTTTGGTAAAATGATTTGAATTGAAAAAATTGGTTCAAAAATCGTAGCGTGTGAGAGCTAACAATTTTTTTGTTTTACCCTATAACATATAAAACTTTACACCCTTATTGGCTTAAACCGGATTACAAATACAGGGTAATTAGTTATCAACAAGTGATTCATAATGAGATAATAATATGACGCAACAAACGGATTTGCTTTCATCATTCATGACTAAGGTAATTTTATAAAATGATCAAGAATAATAGAATTTAATTATTATCAAGAAATATATAAGAATTATGATTTTATTGTGGCCTTGGTCGAAGGTATTTTAAATATGCTAACATCTTTATTTACCAATTACCGTTATTATTACCATCTAGATAAGATTATTTTATCAACTTAAGAATAGAAAATGCCACAACCTTATCAAAATAAAACACCCAAGCATTAGTTTATCGATAAACCAAACTTCTACTAATTTTAAAAATTTCTGTATATGAACAATTTATTTACACGCTTAAAGGACTTATGACAAGTATAGCAACCTTATGATATGGCTGATAAATATAATAGAGAACAATTAATGTATAAATAATAAATAATTGTAATATTTTATTTCTCATGATGTTGTAAAAAGATTACACAAACATGCTTTATAAGCACCTAAAGCCAACAAACTTGTGTGCCTAAAGTTGATATTAAAAAAAAAAGTTGGCCCCAAAAATATTTTTTCAAGATAAAGAGAAAGTGGTAAATAGCATTCTTTCGGTGAACTAAAAAAATGATGGAAATTTTTGGAAAGGTTAGTGAATTATTATATTCACAATTATTGATTGAATCTTAAATTTACAGCATGATCAAAATTGATAAAGTCGTGATGTGGTAAACCACATGTCTATCCTGTGATAAAATTTAGAAAATCTGATATTCACCCAATAGATTCCTTGTTTATCCCACGCTCAATATTTAGTATTTTTATCTTCCATAACATAGTAACCTATAATATTCTATTAATTGTTCAGTTCATAAACTCATTTTTCATACAAATCTTCTTTTAGGCTGTTAATTAGAAAATGTAACAAATATGCTATTTACTATTATATATAAAGACCCAAAACTAGGCTATTAGCTATGACTTTTAAATAATAACAATGTTTTCAAATTGGCAGTTTAGTATATGAGAGCTTTATACTGTAGTTGGAACTAAAATTTTAAGTTCAAAAACTGTAACATGTGAAAACTTTAGGCTGTAATTAGTTAGAACTAATTAATTCCAACAAAAGAGCAAAACGGATGTTGAGTTGGTTAGGTTGGGCCTTATCCATTTAGGCCTTCAAGTTCAATGTGTAGTAATTTTTCACCCTTTTTTCAGCTAATTTAATCAAATGTTTATTTTGATGTTTTTACTCAATATTTAAATAAAGATTTTTTGACATCCTAAAACTCCCTCTCTATCTCTGATATTTCTCTTCTCCCTTATAAACCTCAACCATCAATGGCAAACCCTATGGTATTGGCCTTAGGAGTGTTGGCAGTCTCCTTGGGCAACTCAAAGGACTAATGCTTTCATCGATTGAGGAAAACCTTGGACAAGAGGGCGGTGAAACATTGTGAGAGAGGAAAGAAACAACAAAAAGTAGAGCTAAGATGTTGTTCTTCTGTGTCGAGTAAGGTTTTACATGTTGTTGAACCCAATTCTGACCTTCTATAGGCTAATTGATTTCTTCTATAGGCTGTTTGGCATTAGTTGGTTCTAATCAATGTTTCAATTAGGAATAGTTTAAAGCTTTTACATGCTACAATAAAAATAAAAAAAATTATTTAGTGTAAAATTCTCACATGCTCAATGTTTACAGTTCTAATTAATCATTCTAATCACCATATCTAACACGTATTTAATCTACGGTTTTAGGTTAGAGTGGGGAGGCTGAATGAATGTGCATACTTTTATTTAAACAAAAATAAAACCTTAAAAGAAAGGGACATGATTCAAAAGATTGCTAAGGAGGGCATGGATCTAACGCTGTACTTGATAGGAATGAAAGAAAATAGCAAAATAGCAAAAAGAAATAAAACGAGGAAGAGAAACTAAACCTAAAAAGTCAATTTAGCAGGCATTACCAAATAAAGTATCACTAAGTTGAGACTGTGAACAATTTACTTTCTTTCTATGTTTTGTTTTATTAAAAAAATTAAGGACACAAATTCAACAAAAGCAAAGCCAAATTCTTAAACAAAGTTTTTGGTGTGATCATTCCTCTCGATGGATTATAACGAAACAGAAAAAACAAACTTAAATTACTGGCATATGCTTAGGTAGGAGATGTAAATTGCAATAAGATAAGATGTAATGCCCCTAAGTGCGAGCTAATAGCTATTAATAAATTAAACGAAGATTGAAAATTAAAAGTAAAACATTAAAAGAAATTTACCCGAGACTTAAATAAAAACTTTCAAATCAAAATAAAAATATAAACAACAATTAAACTACAGTTTAGTATAGCACCTTAAATTTAATAATATAAAAATATCATCATCATCATTCCAACCCTCAACACAATCTTAATTATAGTCTCAGAAAGTAACACACGATGCTTACATTATCATAATGGACATTCTTAACAAATGAAGCAAATCTAACGCTATACAGCTACATAACTTCCTCAACTATTTTCTCATAGCCACCTTACACTTGGTGAGTTCTGAAAAGATAAAAACATAGGGGAATGAGCAACAAAATGCTCAGTAAAGAAAACCATTACTCACATTTAGGTTTTTATTATTGCCACATTAAAACTTGCATGGTTAGTTAGTTCTCAGTTATTATTCATCTTATGAGATTCATTATGATCATATTCCATCGATACCTTACGTTAATCATTACTGAGTTTCATACATATACATAAATACAAATATTACAGCTCATTAATGTTCCTAGGTATCTACGTTCCAATAGAATATTCATCACTCAACTCAACGAAACCCAAATAGACACGCTTGACCACCCTACAATTATTCCAAGGGTGTCCAGTAAGGAGACATCAAGCCCCAGATTCTCACCAAGTCGATTCCTGTATAGTGCGTTCTAGGACTTTTGACCTAAGGGAGTGCCATCGCCTCTCCCCTATTTTACCTTTTAGGGTATTCATACCTAAATACGTAACCGTCGCTCTTTTCATGTATTACTATTCCTCTATAATCAATCATTATTTATAGAGTTAGTTTTTCTAACCATGCATTCTCAATTTACAACAACATATGTCAAATTAATTTATTCCTCGCTGTACAGTATAAGACGAGTTTATATCATTGTCTCATATGTAATACTCATATAATAGTAGTTTAACATACATACATATATCTTTCAATAAAATGATCATTTTTAATTCCATAAAAAACCTTATAAAAATTGAGTAATAGATTCCCTTCCTCTTGGCGAATATCATGCTGATAACTTCTAGCTTATGATACCAAGCTCACCACATAAGTTCCATATACTTTGTTATCCTACAATGTATAAAATAACCATGCTTTAACTTAATTTCTATTTTATAATCATGTTAATTTACCATCTATTCTTATTAGTGTGCCATAATCATTAATATGAAATCTTTAGAGCATTTCGTAACATAGAACGATGAAAAATAGGTGTGTTTAGATTGCCCAATCGGCCTACCGATGAACTATTTTTGGCCTTCCGAACAAAATTGCTATTTTTGGACCCTCTGTCGATCTCCAAGATTCGGCCTGCCGATTTATAGGGCTCGGCTTGCCGAACCTGTCGACAAGTCTGGCCTACCGACAGAGCAATTTTTGGAAATTTAGTTTCCCATTTTCAAGGGTTTCGAACTTTAAAGCTCAATCCAATCCTTTTTATCAATTTTCAGGGTATAGAAAATGCATAAAAACCATGGATTATCACACTTAAACACATGTAGATCATTCTTCTTAAAATTTTCATGCTTAATAAATAAATCTAAAGAAAAAATCAAGACTTTTCAAAACTAGTGCAAAAACTCATTTTAAATAAAGATCTATGCAAATCATACTTCAAAAACGTTGTATAATTAGCCACAAACATTATGAACATGTTCTCACAATTTCTCATGCCAAAATACAGATTTAAATCAAAGTTTTTAGCATAGAAAACCTTACTTTAAGCTTGAAGAAAATTGTGATTTTTGGTTGTAAAAATCCTTGATCTTGTTTTGTGATTTTAGAATATCTAAGAAAATAACTTTAGATTTTTCTCTTGATTACCTTGAAGCTAGATTGATGATCTTTGATCTTGGAGAAATCAAAGAGAAGAAGAAGTAGAGAGAAAACAAGAGAGAAAAAGAGACAAAAAGAAAGAGAGAGTAAGAGTCGGTGCAAGAGAAGAAGAAAGAGGAAAGAAGACAAGAAAATGGCAGGAGAATGAGTCTTCTCCAAAGACTTTTGGACATATAAGACCAAATGACATTTTCGTAATTAATTAGAAGTTTTAAGGGCATTTTGGTAAAAAAATACTAAATAAGTAAACAAAAATTTAAAAATAGGTAGAAATAAACAATATGAAATATATTTTAGATAAAACAAATTTTAATTGACACACTAATAAATAATTTAATTACCATAATACCCGTTAAGAAATAAGATGTCACATAAGATGAATGTCAAGTAATACAATCTATCTCTAATGTAAATTCCAATATTAATGTAATATTTGCCACTAAAAAGTATAATAACATATTTAATATGTTATTTTATTTTATGCTTTAATTTATGATGTTATTATAAATGCTATATTTGCATTTGGTTATAATTATTAAACATTGAAATCTATAAAAAATAAACTTTTTATATTAAAATAATTAAAAAATGACATTATATTATAAAGTAATTTTTTACTCAAATGCTAAATTTATCATTAATATATCAATCAAAAATTAAATTAGAGATGTCCTAATATAGTTGACGGTTAACTATTGATAGATATCTATCTTTTTATTATCAAAATGGTTTTAACAAGATTTAACTGTTAAAAAGAGACCTATCATGGGTTTTGCATGATAACCCTTAATCATTAATACGTGTTTAAAATATTAAAATGGTATGGGTCTAAAATGGATGCATGTGCATATAGTCCCAACAAATCTATCAATGGAGCGAGCGTACAACTTGAAATCAAATCCTCATCCCCCTCCTTTTTTTTCCCCCAAAAAAAGGACTCTTTTTGGACCATAAAAAAAACCGATGATCTATGGTAGGATCAAAAGTGAATTGATTTATGTCAACTAAAAAATATTTACAGAGATTACTATTATTATATCATTATATTGTATATAATATTTCAAATAAACCATGTGAAGAAATTTAACAAAACGAGACTGAAAAAAAGATATATGTTAAATTTGAAAAAATACTAAAAGATAAAATTTTCATAATAATAACTTTATTTAAATAAACGTGATATGTCCTGTAATACTTTTTGGACTGCAGCAGTTATAAATCCACCGGCAAAAGGAGACCTTTCAACATAAAATGGTCGTCTATTAATGGGACCAATAGAACGAAATCTATACAAAGGTAACACGTGGACCAAGTAGAACAATACATCATCACGTAAGCGTCTGGATTCACTTATGGGCCCACCAGGTGCCCGATCAAGACCCACCATCGCCGTCCCACGCACACACATCACACAGATCATGAACCATATCCTCTGCCAACACTCAAAACCAAAATGTGTGTCCATAGCGCGTCAATCCCTCGCGGATTGTGGCACCATTCCGCGTCCCATTCGCTCCATCTTTTGCCACTTGCCAGTACCAACTTGAAACTAGTGGCTCCGAATTCTGCAACACTCTTTTTGATTCTTTTTTCAAGGTTTTTTTTTTTTTTTTTTTTTTTTGTTTGGGCGATTTTTCCCGAGTTTCTCAACCTTCCGTGGACGTCAAAGCAGCAATGGAATTCAAATACAAATTGAGTAAAAACGACATGAGCCAACCCATTTCCCATGTCTTGAGCCGAAAGACATGGACACGTGGCGATTCTCTTTCAGAACGTGTCGTGCCTTATTTGCCATCTATTTTTTCAACTTATAAATAAGGCAAGTACCCACAATCACTGTTTTGTCCAGATATTGCCCTTGCGTGTTCACCCTTTAGAGCATCAAAATTTTATTTTATACTTAAATTAAAACTTAAATAAACATCTAAATATTAATTCAAATAACAATTTAAATTAAAACTCAAATTTTAATTCAAATCACATTATTTAAACTTTGGACCATACACCGAACATCTCTAGGATTTCTTGGGTATTTTACTCAAAAATAATAAAAAAAATAATCGAAGCGCATTGAAAATTGCATGGAACCTTCACGCGCCGTAACATGCCACCGTCCATGCTGACGTCACGTGAGATTGAGTGATCTTAGCCGTCGCCTCAATCACCGCCTACGGTCCTGCCACGTAGCGGAAAAAACGTGGCGCGAGATTTGCGGTTTAACGGATTTTTAGTTTTATCCGTATGGCGACAAGGACTCGTTATAAACACTCGGAAGATCTCGCTTTTTCCCCCCCACAAATCCCATTCGAAAGCCAAAAAGCGTTTGTTTTTTTAGAGAAAACAAAAGAGGAACCGAAATTCACGACTGAATCTGCACCTCTGCCAGGACTTCTGAAACGAAAACCAAAAGAAAGAAACACAAGAAAAAGAAGAAAAGAGAGTTTAGCGTTTCGAGTTTCGAGTTTCGTGAAAGAATAGAGAGAGTTTTCATTAAAGATCATGGCGTTGAGCATTACTCACCAGATCGCATCGCTTGCCGGGACAACGATTCCGGGGGAGTCCAGCGTAGCTTCCGGCGAATCGACATTGACGACAACTATGTCGGCGTCTGCCTTATGGAAGTCGCCGGTGGCGACTAGCAGGAGATGCAGGATTCAGAAGCCAGAATTCGCGGACGGCGTGTCTTCGGTGTCGCCGCCGATGAGTCCGTACCGAACTACGCCACAGATGAGCCCGCGAATATCGCCGTCTCTGGCGGGGATGCGCGAGGATCTGTCGGCGGCGTGCCGGGCGTTCGCGACGGAGCTTGAGGCGCCGGTGTCGGTGGTGGAGAGCGAGCACGGAGAGGTGAGGGCGCACGATAAGGGGAAGGGGGTGCCGGTGTACGTGATGATGCCTCTGGACAGCGTGACGATGAACCACACGGTGAATCGGAAGAAGGCGATAAACGCGAGTCTGCAGGCGCTGAAGAGCGCCGGCGTGGAGGGCGTGATGATGGACGTGTGGTGGGGCCTGGTGGAGGGCGACGCGCCGGGCGCGTACAATTGGGGTGGGTACAATGAGCTCATGGAGATGGCCAAGAAGCACGGGCTCAAGGTGCAGGCCGTTATGTCGTTTCATCGGTGTGGTGGCAACGTTGGTGACTCTTGCACGTAAGTTATTTATTTTCCTTGCTCATTGTTATTATTATTTCTGATAAAGCTTGAAATTTTGTCTTTGTAAAAATCAGTAATGTTTTTTCACTAAAAAATGTAGTAATGTTTTTGCTATTTTCTTTCTTGAGCTTCCTAATGTTAATATTATGATAGGAAAAAAAATGAAAATCGAAACTATATTGCGGAAACTTATTTGAAAAAACACAATAGTTGCTGAAACTTCTTTAAAAAAAAAAAAATCACCCTTTTATAGCGGGGTTATTGGTTGAGTTTTTATTATTATTATTTTTTAGCCTGTAAGGAAAAAATTTCTAAAATTTATAACAGTGTTATACTTTTTTCTTTTTTTTGGGGAAATTAAGTTCTGTTAATTTTTTTTTATTGATGGTGCTGTTAATTTTTGAAAACTTTTTTGAATTTTCGAAGAATATTAAGAATAACTTAATTTGTCTTATGCTATTATTCTCTCCTTAATTAGGACGTTAGATCCAAATCCAATGTCCTTTTTTGCTTTCCTATGTTATCATCATCACGCGCCGTTTAGGAACGTGAAGACACGCGCATGAGGTTGATCTCTTGTGTTGTATTGGGTTTGTTTGGTGTTGCAGTATTCCTTTGCCCAAGTGGGTGGTGGAAGAGATTAATAAAGACCAGGACTTGGCATACACGGATCAATGGGGAAGGAGGAACTACGAGTACGTCTCTCTCGGCTGCGACACCATCCCTGCCCTCAAGGGCCGTACTCCCGTCCAGTGCTACGCCGATTTCACGCGCGCCTTCAGGGACAACTTCAAACATCTTCTGGGCGACACCATTGTGGTGCGTATTTCTGAGCTTTTTCTCTTAACCCATTTGGTTTCTCAACCTCATTTCTTGTTTTTTATATGGTTTTCTGATCATAGAGTTTATAATTGGATGAACTGGAACTGATTGTCGTGCATTCTTTCAGGAAATCCAAGTGGGAATGGGTCCAGCAGGTGAGCTCCGTTACCCTTCATACCCGGAGCAGGATGGTGTTTGGAGTTTCCCCGGAATCGGTGCCTTTCAGTGCTTTGATAAGGTAATTGCAGATTTTTGTATCTGTTTCAAACATTAAATGATGAATAACAATAATTTTAAGGTCCAAATGTTCTATTGTTAGACCTCACTTAACGTAATTTTGATAGCGGCCATTTGAATTTTATGGGCAAAGATGGAGTTTAGTGTGAATTTCTTTTGTTATTGTACTTGTGATCATAATTAGACATGATTTACATTCCTGATTCTCTTTTGTGGCATTGCAGTACATGATCGCTAGCTTGAAAGCTGCTGCGGAGGCTGCTGGCAAGCCGGAGTGGGGAAGCACTGGCCCGACTGATGCTGGTCACTATAAAAATTGGCCTGAAGATGCTCCGTTCTTCAAGAAGGAAGGTGGCGGTTGGAACAGCCCTTATGGTGAATTCTTCCTGACATGGTACTCTCAGATGCTCATCGACCATGGCGAGAGAATTCTCACCTCGGCGAAGTCTGTCTTTGAGAACACTGGTGTCAAGATCTCGGTGAAGATCGCAGGCATCCACTGGCACTACGGGAGCCGGTCCCACGCCCCAGAGCTTACTGCAGGCTACTACAACACCCGTTTTCGAGATGGGTACCTCCCAATCGCTCAGATGTTGGCCCGCCATGGCGCCATATTCAACTTCACATGTATTGAAATGCGCGACCACGAGCAGCCTCAGGATGCACTCTGCTCGCCAGAAAAGCTTGTCAGGCAAGTCACCTTGGCGACGCAAAAGGCGCAAGTCCCCCTTGCGGGAGAAAATGCATTGCCCCGGTACGACGAGTATGCGCACGAGCAGATCCTGCAGGCGTCGTCCTTGTGCTTTGATGGCAGGTCCAGAGAGGAAGAAATGTGTGCATTCACTTACTTGAGGATGAATCCGCAGTTGTTTCAGGCGGATAGCTGGCGGCGCTTTGTGGCTTTCGTGAAGAAGATGAAAGAAGGGAAAGGTGCGCACAAGTGTTGGGAACAGGTGGAGAGGGAAGCAGAGCATTTCGTGCATGTTACTCAGCCTTTGGTGCAAGAGGCTGCTCTTGCTCTCATGCGCTAACTAATGTATGTGTACAGATATTATCCAGTTATTATTTTCTGAAGCCTTTATTATCCAAAGGCAATAATTTGTGTGCTTAGAAGAAACCCCTGATTTCTTTCAGCAGCTCTTTTAATTATGCTGTTGCTTAGAGTTGGGGATCAAGGACCCGTGATTTCAACACTGGTAGATGCCTTTTTCTGTTTCACTTTCTTAAAGGATTGCACGTTAAAAATGTATAATAACTTGTAATAATTTCTCTATCTGAGCTTTGCCGTTTTGGTTATTGTATGATGCTCTCAAGTATATATATATATATTTTTTTAAACCTGTCCTTGACAATCCTTTTAAGCAAAGGTAGCTTAGAGTTTTGGAAAGAAGTTTCTTGTGGGCAATATACACAAATGAAATGACTAGTGATTTCCGATAGATTGTTTTCTTCTTGAACTTTTTCATGGTTGAAAAAAAAAGTTCGCTGTTTTTGAAGCAATCTGTGGGACTATTTTAACTTTTCTTAGAAGGTCCCACGCAAACAGAGTGTTCACCAACTCTCAAAGGCTATGATCTACTCAAGTAAATTAGGCCACTTGCAGGCTCCATTTCTGGAGTCCCCTCATTCTTTGGTTTTATACAGGTCCTTTGCCAAGACGGTCTGCTCATCTCACAAATGTTGCACACACAATATTGCTTTCTTTCGTCTAAATTCCTCCATTTGTTTTGCTACTTATTTGTATCAGTAAAATAAAGCAAGCCTTGTATTTGTACTAGTTTCTTTTGTGAAAGTACCACTCTTAAGCATATTGTATATACACACATATATATAGAACAGTTGGACTTACCTTGGGATCATGAATAGAGTTCAAATATTTAGTTTGGAAAATGGCATTACAAAAAAAATTAAAGAAAGTGCTAAGATACAATAAGATACAATTTTAAATTATCAATAATAATAAATTATATTAAATTAAAATAGAACTTGACGAAAATTTAACGGTTTAAATTTTATCATTGGTTTTTTTTACCCTTTTGAATTCTAGTCATCAAAGTTTTTTTTTTTTTTTTTCATTTAATACTAGGTTGAAAGTTGAAACTGATTTTGAAAAAAAGGAAGGAAAAAATAAAAAATGAAGAAGGGCACAAAAAATATTCCACATGATGTTCGCCAACATTCATGACAAAACACCGTTAATCTCCTTTTGTGTTCAACTCCTGAAGTTTCTAAAACGGCAGAAAAGATAGGTTTCCAAAGCCATCTTTCGGAGCCTCTTTTTGGCCTTTTTCATTCTTAATGGTTGCATGCATGACAAATCTCGTGGATTGAACCAATGGAACCAGTGGCTTAGACAAGTCTTGATTCAAGAGAATCACAAGCATTATAAGAAGTTGTGAAAATGTGTTGTCCAAAATGCAATCTCAGTTTGCCAAGCTACCATCTCTTTAATTTACTTTTCTAGATCATCTTTTTTCTAGTCTCTTTCATGACTCATTAGTATCTGAATCTGAACGTTGTTGTCAGAGATACTTTATTGCATGATATGATTCATTTATGGAGTTTTGAAGGACTATCAAGTAGACAATATGGTTAGATTTCAAATGGTTGAGGTGGGATGGAATGGGCGATACAATAACCGAAAATCAAAGCACATTCATGAGGTAGTTAGTTGGTATATATGTGTACATATATATAGGGAGGCACATCTTTAATTTTGAATCAACGGACAAGACATTAAGGGCATCTCATTTTTGTGGCAACCTGCAGTAACCCAATTAAGATAAGCAATTAGGACATAAAAAAAGACATTGCGTTTTAAAGCCTTTTTTTCTTTTTTAACGTTGTCTGGTACTTCATGCCCGCTTCTCGTTCACCATCTGCTCTCACCCTAAAGGAAGATCGGTTCGTTGTCTTTAGACTTTTTTCCCCGCTATCAATGGTAGTCCTTTATTGTGATTTTTTTTTTTTTTTTTGCATAATTATTCTATATGTAGAATGATTTTGTTTAATTTTGCGTAGGGTTTTTACAACAAAGCTGGAGATAGTAGTGATTGTTCTTGCATGTGTAATTTCGATAATTTTTAACAAGATTTTATTTGTTTTTATGAAGTTTATTTTAGCGAAATTATAGATTGAGACATACAAAGGAAATTATGAACTCCTTTCAATATATACATATATATATTTTTTACCCTTTAGATGGGTTTCCACGTTTATTTGGTAGCTGTATTTATTTATTAGATAGCATTAATCTCATTTCGATGGGATTTTATTTGCTGACAAGTCGATTTTAAGTGTTGTTTAGTGAAGATTAGAAAATATTGAGGAAAATTTTGGTTTAAAACTATAAACAACTATTGTAACAATTAGGATTTCTTCATTTTTACTTCGCACATGAAATGAAGGTTTTTTTCTTTCCAGGCTCTTGTTGATGCTCCCGGTACGGTGAGCTCTCAAATGAACTTCAAGAGAATTTCCCTCACCCACATTAAGATTGACATCAAGAGGGTTCCGGAAAATAATCTTGTACACTCACGAGAAAAGTTAATTCATATAGATTTTGACGTTGAAATTCTCTGATCACCAATTAAAAAAAAAAAAAAAAAAAGGTCACCCAACTAAGGCCCCACCAAGAACCAACCACTGAACTTCCAAGTATTGAATAAAAAAATTCTTAAAAAGTGTTGCTTCCAATTAGCTAGGCAGAAGTTTAGAAGCATTTACATGGATATTAAATACCAGATAAAACTTTGGCACAGTCTTGTTGCTTTTGAAAAAATAAATAATAAACTTTACGGTGGTTAGCTTGAGATTAAAACTTCTAAAATAATTAAATTCAAAAAATAATCTGCCAAATAAAAAAAATTAAATGCCAAATCATCCAATAATAAAAAATTTGTACCAAAAAAAAAAAGAGAAGAATATAAATAGTTCATTATTATTTTAGCCAACACTTCTTAAAATTTAGTGAAATAAAAATTAGGAGTTTGGATCACAAATACACAACTAGCTCCACCTATTAGTGCCTATATCATGCCGTTTTTTCTTTCTCAATTAGCTAATATTTCTTTTACAATCTTTTTTTTTTTGAGGGGCCTTTTACAATCTTCATGTGCATTTGATATATAAGAGAAAAAAATGTATTTTTTTAAGCTTATTTTAAGAAGTTTATTGTAATGCATCTATCCCTAGCTCTCATTTGACGAATACCCATAAGCTGTTTAATCTCGCCCATGAGGAGTCCCAGCGCTGCTTTAATTTGTTGGTTCATTTGTTGAGCTATCAAGTTGGGGTCGACCTGTAGGCTGTTTAATGATTGGTCATTAGCTAGCTGGTCGACCGCATTGGGGACATTTCCTATTGAGACAGCTTTTCTCATGCATAGGTAGTCCTTCAAATCTCTTTTCCAAAGTTGGCCCCTTGCGTCGCCCATATTCTGCTCCGAGGCTGCATCGGGTCTACTGTCATGTTTGGAGGAGCGGAGGTATACCTGTGTTTTGCCTTTGCTGATTCGGCTGACCTGCTTCCTGAACCCGATCCTGATATTCTCTCATCCTCCGTTCTCGGCTACCTATAGAATTAACTCTTCGTCGTCGGCCACCCTCAATCTCGTCAGTTCCATCAGGGTTACCTTGTTGGCTGCCATTGTGGCCACCAGCATGGTTCCCTTGGTCTTCTAGGTCATCGCCTGAAGGGTTACCGCCTTGATCTTATATGCCATCTAAGGCTGCCAAAAATTTTTCGAGCATTCCACTCATTTTATCCACCTTTTTTTTTCTAGCAAGGTGGTTCAAAAAAGTTTTCTATCTCTTATAGATCCTCCAACACTGCCTCCAACTGATTTATCACCACCTTGCATGATAGAGTTATTTGTGTTAACTCTGGTACAGTTGATGCGAATGGTCAGCATGATGATAGTGGTGGTTTGTCCTCAAAAGATGAAGGCCCTCCTTCTAGAGCCAATTGTTGATGGTGAAAAACGATCAATAAATAATCCTCACAAATCACTCATGGATCCTACAGATTAATGCAATAAAAACGTAATAAAAGATGCAAGAAAATGCTGGACACACAGATTCTATAGTGGTTAACTCTGGGATGTGGGGGAGAGAAAGCTCGCTCCTCTCTATATCCCCCTTTATATAACATTGTATTATTATTAAAATAATGATTAAAATATTGTCTATGGGAGGAGAATCCATGTGTTCTATGTCAGCCCATACCCTTTGGGCATAGTGCCTTTACACACGTGGAGAATGTGTTGAGTCTCGTGCTAGTGGCCTTGAATTCAGGCGCACTATCTCGATTACTAGTCACACCCATTCTTGTTTGTTCTTCTTGAAATGATGGGCACAATAATAGGTGGAGGGTACGAAATTCGTTTAAGCTCAACCTTATGCTAGAGTGGTGAGGTCAATGATCGTCTCGACTACTAATCCATTTGAGATTAATGGGCTGAGTTGGGTCTTTCTTTGATCCCGCCAATGGGCCTTGGATCATCAAAATCTCACACAACATTCATATTCTTAATGCTTTCATAAATTGTATTATTTCTATCTTAATAACTATTAATGTTGGTGTTTCGTAACCTTTATAACTTTTTAATTACCACTTTATTGACTTTATTTTGTTGTTGTAGTAGGCGCAGGTGAATTAACCAAGAATTGGGCTTGCACAGGTAACAAAGGAAAATGGTTTCACTCTTTTTATTAGTAATTTTGCACTGACTACACTAGATAAGGGCTATTCGAGTAAACCTGCACTCCCAATGCTTAACTCCCAATGCGTAACAGATAAGAGTCTAGATTGATATCTCTATTCCATCATTTCTTCACAATTTATTCACTCCGATTTTCCTTCTCACTCTCCTCGAGGCTCAACGGTCTAACCATCCTCACTCTCTCTATCCTGAATTCTCGGGGTCTTCTTCACGAGCTTGCTGTGCTCTTCCACGTCACCAATTCCTTCTCGAATCATCCTCAAAGCCACTGCTTTTGCCGACTCAGCCTTTTTCCTTGGGCCACGTCTAGTATATGTGAATCTAATAGGAGGTCTAGAAGAACTATTCTCATCATGTTGTCTCTCTATTTTATCTCTACAATTCAGTTTTTGCGTCTTTTAAGACTAATTTGAGGCCCATAACTGTCGGAGCATAACGACAATACCGGTATTATGTCTTCCCACGGCTTTCCTCTGCTTGTTTCTCAGAGCTTCCATAGGCCAATCACAATAACCCCATCCCAATCCCAACCTTACATTAATCTCCCTCTTAACCTTCCAAAATTACACATCTGCCACTCTCAGTTCCACCTCCACTTCCATTCGTATCGTTTCATTCCAAATTCTCTTTGTGCTCCACAAAGCTTTACTCTCTCTCAGCCATGGCGTCTTCTCTTCCAACCTATTACGCTCTTCAACTTCACAACTGTTTCTCCTCAACTTCTCCCAGGCTCTGCTATCTCCGACGCCGAGGCTTTTCTTGGCGATTCCCGGCCTCCGAGAAAGTTGGCGTCTTCACTTTCCGGGAGAATTTAAGTGGCGAAGATAAAGTTTTCTACTCCGTCTGTTGCCTCTGCAAAGCGAGTAATGAGGTCGATAGGGTTTCGGTCGTCGAAGAAATCGAGCGACCTCCATTCGACATCAATCTCGCCGTGGTTCTTGCAGGTTTTGCGTTCGAGGCCTATACTAGCCCTCCTGTAAATCTTCCTGAATCTGAATTCCTCTTCTTCCTTTTAGCTACGGTTTGTTTGGTTTTTGGTAAAATTATTGACAACGTAAAGAATTTAACTACTGAATTTGCTGAAATTATGTTTTTGCCGCGAAAGTCTCAAAGGAAAAAGAGAAATAAAGACAAAAAATTTGAATTGAGCTAATCAGATCAAAGAAAACAATATTGGATAGCTCTAATTGAGCTTTTACAAATATTTTGTCAACGGAGAAAAAGAAAGGAATTGCAGTTTTTCTTGTACTGGCAATAGTTTGTGATTTCGTACAAATGAAGGAAAAAGAGAGATAGGGGAATGAAAATGACTAAAAGTCTCCCTCATATTAAAGTTTTTCTTTTGACATAGGAGGAAAAGTATAGAAACTACGAAATTCTGTGATAACTATTTGTTACTTTATTAAAGTTTTTCTCTTGACATAGGAGGAAAAGTACAGAAACTACGAAATTCTGTAATAACTATTTGTTACAATAAAGTTTTTCTCTTGACATAGAAGGAAAAGTACAGAAACTACGAAATTCTGTAATAACCGTTTGTTACTTTTTTTGGTTGCTAATGAGGGGAAAAAATAACTTAATTCCTTGTGATTGCACGAGCTTTATCATCATCATCACCATTATTATTTTTTTTTTCCTTTTTTACACATAAAATCATTGTGTAACAACTTAACTAGGCGTTGATGACAGCAATTTACTGCAGAATTTTACTTTTGTTCAAATCACACTTAATTTATTGGCTTTTTGTTGTCCAGGACAATGTTGGGAGATGGGAAGTTGATGTGGCCGAGTGTAAGACGGTATATTTATCGGAGTATGAAGTTCCTTCTAATGGACATATTCTTCACAATTTTGTTATTTGCTTGTATTTTGTAAAGAGATTCTCAGTTTTGTTGGCTTGCATTCATTAAAGCAAGAGTAATATCGACTCATGATTCGTGACTACATGTTCTAGGACATGATTTTCAAAGCCAATTATAAGTAACATGGTCGATGGATTTATGATAAAAAAGATGCAATTTTTTCCCCCTGAATGCAGATCATTTGTACGCGAGATATATGATGGGCAAATATTTGTAAAATTGAAAGAGGGTTTTGATCTTCCTGCTATGGATCCGTGGGTTTGTATTAAGCATTATGCACTGAGGATCAGTTGTTTCTTTTTACATAACAAGTGCCCATACGTGTCACTACACGTTTATAACTTTATCTTTGTTCTCAGGGGACAAGTGATCCATATGTGGTTATGGAACTGGATGGTCAAGTTGTCAAGAGCAAGACTAAATGGGGGTATGTTTTTCTTTCGAGTCCGTCAGATATTTTTGAAGATAAAAGGAGATGTTTATATTTACTAGCTCTTTCAATACTGCAGAATCACTACAATACCTTATCTTGTTTCATATAGTTTATTATAATCATATATATACGATTAAAGCATATTTAGTGAAATTGTAGCTTTAACACTGCTGCACCTAAGACATTTTAAGATTGCCTATCTAGATGTTTCTGCTTTTGTAAGAGCCACTCTTGCTAATTAAATAGTACCGAACAATGTAAGATTGCTCAATGTTCTAAACTTTTTTATACATATTTTGACGTAGTACATGAGAAGACGATTCCTTGGTGGATATTAAAAACATTGAAAGCTTGATGTCGTGCAACTTATAGCTTTTGATACATGTATAAATGATTTATCATGTCAGGACAAAAGAGCCAAAGTGGAATGAGAACTTCACTTTTAATATCAAGCAGCCTCCAAAGAGAAATCTTCAGGTCAATATGCAGAGTTGCTGACTCTAAAATTTCATTTGCCATGAGAAAAGCTCTAACCCATTCTCAGTTTTTCCTGTTCTTGTCTTGAAAAGTTAAAGGAGTATATCAGATATGAACCATGTAGAAACGTTCCTTTTTTTTTTAAATTTAAATAACATATTTTTTTAATAAATTTGTGGAGAAGATGCTTCAGAGATCTTCATTTGGCTGGAAGGAGAATGTATAAGCATCTATTTGATGTGTGAACAAGATCTTTAGACGATTTCTGTAGTGCTCAATGGATATCTCCTTTAATTAAATTGTAGATCACTTAGGTCAAAATTATTCTGTAACTTTCTAACATGTGGATATAATCTTAGGTTGCAGCTTGGGATGCAAACCTTGTAACTCCACATAAACGCATGGGAAATACAGGCATTAATCTGGAAAGCCTCTGTGATGGTGAGAATACAGTAGTAAATCACTTACATAATGTAGGATAGGAATCATACTTCTCAAGTATGTTCCGTTCGCAAAACATGTATGCAAATGTTTTGTGTTTGTTTTTTCGATATACTGTATGTGTTAAAGTTTCTAGGTATGAAGAAAACTGCATTTTGCTAGGAAATATGCATGAACTACTGGTGGACTTGGAAGGGATGGGTGGTGGTGGAAAGTTAAAGCTGGAGGTAAGTTTCCCGGTGAAATGAACCGCTATATTCACAATTCTAGAAATGATAGAGCTGTTCATTTCCTTTGTGGTTGCGGCCTTGGGTAAATGCATCTTGATTTAAGATTTTATGTGACGTCGATTAGTACATACTGAATGAGTTACATTTTTAATTTAAGCAGAAAGAGAAGTTTGGCATGCATCAGCAATTTTAGGGAGGAATGAGAAAGTACCGTAAAACGTCATTTTTACTTTCGTATTGAAAAGGAGGTCATTCAATTTCTCTTTCGGCTTTCAAGATTTTCTATTTGATATTCTCTTGCTAATGTTGAGGTTTCAGGTCAAGTTTAAAACCTTTGATCAAATCGCAGAGGAAAAGGAATGGTGGAAGCTCCCTTTTGTTTCAGAATTTCTGCGTAAAAATGGTTTTGACTCTGCTTTGAAAGTGGTTGTTGGCTCTGAGACGGTCCAAGCCCGTCAGTTTGTGAAATATGCTTTTGGGCAGCTAAAATCCTTCAATGATACTTACCTTACTAAGGATTGGATGTTGAAGAGTGATAAAAATGGCAGAAAAGAGATTGGTAAATCTAATGAAGTTACTGTTGTGTCAGACATGCCTTCACAAACGGAAGACAGTGCTGAAGGCCCCACAAATAGTTGCAGTGACGGGAACAACTTAGAGGAGCTTCATACTGATGATGATGGATTGGGAAATGAGCATTCTGCTGAAGTCGTACCACAAGTTGAAGAGACAATGGGATCAGATAAACATTTCTGGAAGAACTTCGCTAATGTTATCAATCAAAGCGTTGTTCAGAAACTTGATCTTCCAACTCCAGAGAAATTTAAGTGGGATGGATTCGACTTGTTGAACAGAATTGGTTTACAATCAAAAAGTATAGCAGAAGCAGGTTACATTGAATCTGGACTTGCCACTTCAGAAGGCATGGATGAAGCCCATGATGAAACAAGTGGCTCTGTTGACATTAATACTGTCCGTTCTTCCCTTCCAGATATAAAGAAGGCAACAGAGGATCTCTTAAAGCAAACAGATTCCGTCTTGGGGGCTTTAATGGTTTTGACAGCAGCAATTTCTGAATCAAACAAGGAATCACGTCTTTCAGAAAAGAGTGCTAAACAAGAGGGTGTTTCTAGTGAAGATGTAATGAATGAAAAGCTTGCTTCGCTAGACGGGCCAGTGCTGGATGAAAAGAAAGCTCAGGAGATGAAGGAACTCTTTTCAACAGCAGAGAGTGCCATGGAGGCATGGGCAATGCTTGCTACTTCTCTTGGACAACCGAGTTTTATAAAGTCAGAATTCGAGAAGATATGCTTCTTTGATAATGAATCTACAGACACACAGGTATTCTTTTTCCTCTTTGGAAGGAGCTTACTTTATTGGTTAGATTTCCTTAGCAAAATGAAGAAGGGAATATGTTATCTCTAATATTGTCAGTAAAGAATCCTGATTGTTTTTTTGGAAACACTAAAGTAAGAAAAGCTGCAGGTGGCAATTTGGCGAGATTCTACGAGGAGAAGACTGGTTGTTGCTTTTAGAGGAACAGAACAGGTGTGGCATAGATTGTGGTCATTACTGGAGTTGAATGTATAGCTTTCCGTTGAAGATGCTAATATATTTGATTTTGCAGACAAAATGGAAGGACTTGAAAACAGACTTAATGCTAGTACCAGCTGGGTAATATCTATATATCTTTTTTCCAAGTTTTTTGTTTTACTTGCATTTATTGCTCTTTTCATCTGATGTCTTGTGTGATATTACATATCTAAATGATGGGTCCTTCTAATTATATTGGTACTTGTTTCAGTGGAGAATTTACAATGTACTAGATAAATTGCAACATATTTAGTGTTGCTAAATGCTTCATTGTATTAAGGGATTGGAGAATATACAATGTACTAGAAAAATTGCAACATATTTGTTGGTGTTGCTTGGTGCTTCATTGAATTGAGGGTTGTAGAATTCACAATTTACTAGATAAACATATTTGTTAGTGTAACTTAACGCTTCACTGTATTAAGGGTGAAATATCACACGTGCTACATTGTTAGCTGCCTGCTTAGCAGTGAAGAAACTAGTTGCATGAAACTTATGGCAGAATATGTGCCGCTGCGTTTTGTTAATAAGCATTTGTTTTATTAATATTCTTCCACATATTCTTCTCATCTCATGCTCATGTAAGCATAACTTACCTTCCATAGGAAATGGGGTTCTGGTGTTTGGAATTATATCAAGGGCTTTCTCTTGTTCATTTGTTGATTGTTTTTTATCTCATCTTAGATCTTGTTGTTATGAGATTTGTCCTTTTTTTCTTTGTTATGTTAAAGATAGGTCAATAAATCATGTGCATCATTCTATTTCATTTTTTAGGCTAAATCCTGAAAGGATTGGTGGAGACTTCAAACAAGAAGTTCAAGTAAGCAGCTGAATATTCTGCTGCAATTTTAAAAGTTGCAGATTACTGAGGACATTTTATTATTTTTTGATATACTATGGTGATTATTTATTTCAGGTTCACAGTGGTTTCTTAAGCGCATATGATTCAGTTAGAATAAGAATTATCTCTCTTATCAAACAGGCAATTGGTTATATGTAAGTTATGTCTTCCATTTATGTAACTGGCTTTTATTTTTTACAAATATGGTATTACAGGAATAGTTGATGCTTGAAATAATTATGGAGGAATTATCCACTGCAAGTTAATATGGTAGGATTATTTTAGGTACTTTTGAAACATTTTCGTTTTTCTTCTAAGGATGAACATGCTTTATGCTAATCACCAAATCTTCAAAAGTAAATTTTTGGAAGATTTAGAATAAAGCTAGATCTCATACTAACTTGGACATTAGTACGTGTCGAAATTATATCCTGAAGTTTAGTTTCCACTTCTAAACATTTAGGCTGTGCTTGGTGAGAGAAAAAGAAATTGGAAGGAATTAAATAACCTAGTTGAGGACAATGGAAGGGAAAGGGGTGGACCTTTCTATTGTTATGGTTGGGATGTATTTGCTCCTTTAATTCTTCCATATTAAGAGATATTTAACTTTGGTTCTTCAAAGGATTTGAATTCTCTCACCCATTATATTCCCTCTTTTCTTTCCTATCAAACAACCCTACATCCCAAAATCCTTCCACTAATTCCCTCACCCTTCCCCCCTTCCAATTTTTGAGCAGGCACGGGGTTAACTTTATGGATCTGATCAAACTTAAACATTTGAATGGTCAAGTACTATTTTCTCAGTTTAGGAAGCAAAAACAATTATTTGTCTTCTATGACAGCGATGATCATGGAGAGCTGCCACTCAAATGGCATGTTTATGTGACTGGTCATAGCCTAGGAGGTGC
>CAMOHE010045200.1:0-24260 GCA_946598075.1 Artocarpus hirsutus | reverse complement strand
GTTAGAATAAGAATTATCTCTCTTATCAAACAGGCAATTGGTTATATGTAAGTTATGTCTTCCATTTATGTAACTGGCTTTTATTTTTTACAAATATGGTATTACAGGAATAGTTGATGCTTGAAATAATTGTGGAGGAATTATCCACTGCAAGTTAATATGGTAGGATTATTTTAGGTACTTTTGAAACATTTTTGTTTTTCTTCTAAGGATGAACATGCTTTATGCTAATCACCAAATCTTCAAAAGTAAATTTTTGGAAGATTTAGAATAAAGCTAGATCTCGTACTAACTTGGACATTAGTACGTGTCGAAATTATATCCTATCTCGTACTAACTTGGACATTAGTACGTGTCGAAATTATATCCTGAAGTTTAGTTTCCACTTCTAAACATTTAGGTTGTGCTTGGTGAGAGAAAAAGAAATAGGAAGGAATTAAATAACCTAGTTGAGGAAAATGGAAGGGAAAGGGGTGGACCTTTCTATTGTTACGTTTGGGATGTATTCGCTCCTTTAATTCTTCCATATTAGGAGATATTTTGATGCGAGTACTCTTGAGGCTAGACCGCCAATAAGGTTTACCTATGTGCGACGTGGCGCCAGGAAAAAGGATGAGCTGGCAAGAGCTTGGCCAAGGAGAATGGTAGGTATTGAGAAGGGTGACGTGGATAAACAAATCGGGAGCATGCAACTTACAGGTGAGGATTACTCAGGGAATTCAGGAAGGAAGGAATAAAGTAGTTAGTTTGTTAGGCCTCGGGATTGCTATGTGGAATAAGGCAGGGGAGAAGTGGATTTAAATAACAGGGAGGATTAGAGAGGGGGCAAGTAATTCCTAGAAGTTTCTTTTCATTTGTAAGGGAGTGCCGGGCTCACTCGAATAGCCTATATCCAACATATTTCCTGAATTCAATAGCAATAAAAGAGCAAAGTATATTCTCTTCAATCCATTAATTTCTGTAATCAGTACCAATTCCAGGATAAAGGCATACCTGAGCCTATTATATTTAACTTCGGTTCTTCAAAGGATTTGAATTCCCTCACCCATTATATTCCCTCTTTTCTTTCCTATCAAACAACCCTACATCCCAAAATCCTTCCACTAATTCCCTCACCCTTCCCCCCTTCCAATTTTTGACCAGGCACAGGGTTAACTTTATGGATCTGATCAAACTTAAACATTTGAATGGTCAAGCACTATTTTCTCAGTTCAGGAAGCAAAAACAATTATTTATCTTCTATGACAGCGATGATCATGGAGAGCCGCCACTCAAATGGCATGTTTATGTGACTGGTCATAGCCTAGGAGGTGCATTGGCAACCCTTCTTGCACTGGAACTTTCATCAAGTCAATTGGCAAAGTAAGTTTTTTCTTCTTCAGTAAATTAAGCTTTCTTGTTATCACATGTGCGGTCAATATATTGGTCACTTCCAAAAGTCCTCCATTTACTTGGTGTTTCTGGTGGGAACACTGTTGCGACACAATGAGCTATTCATACAGGTAGCAGGGTAACACGAAGGAGCTGCAAAAGCTCAGTATGTTGTTTGGAACGTGGATGTTTGTGTGTGGACAAGTGTAATTATATAAAATATTAACCAGTTGTGTTGTCCTTGGTTTTCCCCAAAATCCAATCCTAGAATTGCCAATTGGTTTTGTTTTGTTTAGCTTTGCTCTCTCTCTCTCTTTTTTTTTTTTTTTTTTTGCTTTTTGCTTTTTTTTTTTTTTTTTTCAGTGCCCTGCTGCCTTCTTACATTTTTCCCCTTGCATGAAATGTTCAAGGGAATGTAGAAACCATGGCAAAAATGGAGGAAAAAGTGAACTAGGGTGATAGGCACCCTAAGTTTTCGTTGTGCTTCTCACCTAATGCGTCTGATCATTTTTTGGATGATTCCAAGGCTGCTTAACTTGAAAATCATAAAGATGATTTTTGTGGCCATTATTAAGTTGTTTGTGATTTATGTTTCTAAAATTCGGACAGATACTTCTGATTTAACATGCGTGAGGGCAGCTGTTGGTAAGAATGAAGCACACAAAATACGATAATGCAATCACAAGTTTAAACATGGTGATAAGGAATTCAACACAAACTCTTGGTAGGACTTTTTTTGAAGATCACTGGAATTTTAATTTTGTTGACGTATTTTAAAGACATCCTTATTTAATCACCAAGCGTGAGAAATAACAAAGCAGCAGTGACGTCTGGCAAACAATGCACAGTTGTTACATTTATCAAACAAACAAACGAACGAATAGTACAGCATGGTCATTAAGCGTTCATTTCCAAAGATGAATTAATGTTTGGTTTCTGTATTTGTGTGTGCTAGGCGTGAGGCAATATCTGTGACCATGTACAACTTTGGATCTCCTAGAGTTGGTAACAAACGGTTTGCTGAAGTTTACAATCAGGTAACAAAGCATGCATATACATACAATCTTCAAATTGTTTTTGTAAAATTGATGTTCTCTTTATTAATGACGGATAAAGTTTATGTCATATCATTGCTTTCCTAACATTTCCTCTGTTTTTATTTTTTTCAATAATCTATGCTTGGAACAATTGCATATAACCTCTATCAGAAAGACTGATTTTAGGTCGCAGTGGTAGCTGCCACACTTCTTGTACCCTTGAAATAGTTAGGCATTCAATTCCTAGTTGAAAAAGAGGTTTGCAAAATGTAAATTTGTGTTCTCTCTCAGCTACCAATTAAATCCCCTTTCCACGTGTTTTTGTTAAAGCACGGAACTTGGATTAAGTTCAAGTTTAGAAATGGTCTACAGGCTTTTGTTTTGGCTGTTCTTGGTTCCTGTTTTTGTTTCTTGTTCTGGTGAACTTCTCGTCCTCTTTTGTTTTCCCTTGCATTCCTTTTTGGTTTTATGCAATAAAGTTTCTTTGTTTCTCATTAAAAAAAAGTGTAGAAATGGTCTATAATTTCGTTCGGATTTTCATTAGATGCGTTTGCTGTAAATTGTAATAGAGTTTTTATCACCTTCCCTTTTCACTTCATATTGTTCTTTCACCCTCACTTCGTTTTATGCTGATGAGTCAAATCATTGTCATCTTGTTTGTAATCCTGATTCTTTTCTTTTCGTATTTACAATTTACTTCTTTGATGGTTCTTCCTAGTCTACTAGTTCTCGTGTAAATCTTATAAAATTATGCTGAGATTGTGAAATATACTAGCTTTCAGATTCCTTTTATTTGCTTTCTCTTCGTATCCATAAATTCCCTGGTAGTCCAAGTATTTTCTTGTTTTATATAAAAGAGGCATTTTGTTGTTACTGTAGTTCAATTATCTGCTTCTGGAGTTGTGTTATGTAGACTTGTCATATTTTACTGGATGCTATATGATTTTTGGTGAATGTTTAAACAACCTTACCCTTGCCTTTGCAGAAAGTTAAAGACAGCTGGAGAGTTGTAAACCACAGGGACATTATACCGACAGTCCCACGCTTGATGGGTTATTGCCACGTGGCTCAACCTGTTTATCTAGCAGCAGGAGATCTAAAAATTGCCTTGGTGAGTAACTCATTTTCAATTTGATATGGAGGTTAATCATCAATGATAATGAAGCCCACTCTAGGCTGTAAAACATTTTAACTGGATGCATCTTTGTTCTGTATGCATTTATATTTATTTCTAATGGCGGACAAAATGATATTCGTAACGGTCAGGGCTTCTCCACCTCTTTAGGTAATTCTGAGCAAGTAAATTTGTGTTCTGATGGAACAGAATTTTGAATAAATATCCAATGTCTTTGGTACCTGACTGTTTAAGGGGGGAAAAAAGTTTAAATCGGGTTCCGATGCTATATAGGTTATATAGGAAATCAAACGGCAGTTAAATGGCACTGTAAAGATATACGTTGGCCCGTTTCTTAGTTGTTTACACTTTTGAGTTGGTAGTTAATTAACACAGTGTCAGATCAATGATTTTTTTTTTTTCATCTTGGAATCTTGGTAAACCCAATGGTAATTTTTTAGTGGTGAGTTAACAGCTAGGAAACAAATGACTGTTTTAATTAATGCTGCTTCCCCTACAAATAGTATCTAACAGATGCAGCACATGCTATCCAGGAAAATTTGGAGCTTCTGGGAGATGGTTATGATGGTGATGTGTTTGGGGAATCCACACCAGATGTACTCGTCAGTGAATTTGTATGTATCTTGCCTTTTAGTCTTTCTTATTTTAAGATTTTGAGTTCTTGATGAACCTTTGAATTTGTTATTTTCATATTTGACATTCTTAATAGCTAGAAGCACTTTGTTCTTGAGTCAATTTTTTTTCTTCTTCATTATTGCCTTTATGATTTCTGATAGCGTTTTCTTTTACACAGATGAAGGGGGAGAAGGAACTTATTGAAAAAATTTTACAAACAGAAATAAACATATTCCGCGCAATCAGAGATGGGAGTGCACTTATGCAGCACATGGAGGATTTCTATTACATCACATTGCTAGAGGTAAAATATTGGTGGAATGATAATCGATTTACTTTGTCGCTTTTTGCTGCTTCAAATTTCATGGTTGCTGAGTGTCCATGGAAGAACTGAAGTAGTTATTTAGATATATATTTCTTTGTATCGTTTGCAAAGGTTGTTAATGCAAGTTAGTTGGATATTATAGCATGTTTCGTTATGCTTGTATTTCTAGTTTAAAGTTCTTCGTATAAATCCCTCAATTCTGGAAAACTACAAAGATCTAAAACTTATTTCAATTCACCTCCAGTGTACTTTGTTGTGGATAGAAGATATGGAGCTAAAAAGCCAACAAACCGTTGTCTAGATTTTGTAAAATATTTTAGACTTTTAAAAATATATATAAAAATTCTCTATACAAAACGTAATATTTCAAAAAAAAAAAAGAAAAGAAAAGGACCAATATTAAATCTTATGCATATTAAATGTTTAAAATATTTTTAATAAACTTTTCTCAAGAAAAATATATTTTTCAGAAATATATTTGATCTAATATTAAGGGCATTTTGTCTTTGTATTTTTTTCGGTCTACAAAGTGCATGGGGATGATTTTAAATTCGAACAATAATTCTGTAATTTTTAAAAATAGAGAGAGAAATTATGGGAGAAAAAAAAAAAAAGAAAACTAAAAGGTATATTTATATGTTTCCTTTATTAATTATCAACTTTATTAGGTTCTGATCCATTTTTTTCTTATACCAGAACGTGAGATCGAATTACTTAAATGCTGCAAGATCGAACACCACTGATCAAGGTAGTTTGACGGTTGGCCAAGGTTAGCAACTCACGTACATAAGAAGCTCAGATGCACATAGGAACTCTCATTTTTGTGTTGTAAAACAGCCACATTTTCTCTCCACATTACAGATTATAGAATAAGGCTTCTTGTTTAAATGAGAAAGCAACAATAGCAGCCATTTGAATTATAAATTTACAAAATCGGTTAAGCCTAAAAACATACCTATAACATTATATTCATGAACATCGTTTAGTATTCATGTTCTACACGTGTTAAGAAGAAAACCATTATATATTTTTGGCTCTAGAAGTGTGTGTGTATATATATATATATATATAATCTCATTGGCTATCTTCCTCCCTGCCACCAGATAAATGCATAGAGACAAGTGAAATGATATCTAGTAAAGCGTTTTTTTTATGACGTAAATTCGCATTGTAATGCTTCTCTCTCTCTCTCTGTTTTATTTCCTCGTAATGTTTATGGTTGCTACGCCATTTGTCAACCATAAATAATTTAGTTCTGTATATGGTGAAAAAATAAAAAATGAATACATTATAAATGATACACTACGTTGTCGTTTTTTGACATACGGCAAAGTATATCTCTTTTTCATTTGCTTTTGGTACTGAAAGAGAGCTAGTACTGCTGTTGGTGATCCAAAACAGCCTTTACAAAACGACAGAAAGAACTAAAGACAAACGAGCAAAGCGAAAGACGGCCAAGAAAAATAAAAAGAAACGCAACCAGAACATACGCCTAAACAAGCAAAACGACATATCAAATGCCTAGGAAAATCTAGAAGCCATGAGCTTCCTTAGCACCCTTCTTTGGAAAGGGGAGATGTTCCTTGCTGGCCATCGGAGTACAATAGTACTGCTACAGAGAAAAGATGATGATAGGAATCATTTAGATGACCGGTTAGAATTGAGATTTAAAACCAAAACTGTAATATGTAAGAGCTTTATATTGTAGTATGAGAGAGTTTTATATTATAACAGTTGAAACTTTTATGTTGAAACGGATTTCTCTAGCACTCTCAGCCACCACAAATCTGTGTGCAGCAATTATAATCCTTGGAAAAGGAAATTAATGACAAAAAGAAAAACAATTTTTTTATGTCCCGACCAGGTACCAGTTGAACTTACCAGTTATTTATAGGGAAATAAGTTTGGAATGTGAATGTAAGCTCGGCATCTTAGAATTCAAGGGCACAGAGGTACGAGCCTCTAGAACAAATCCTGTTCAAGTAAGGTTGTAAGTTCAACATCTACAGAGGTGACGTTAGTTTCATTGGTTCAAACAAAAAAATTCCCGTTAGAACTGATTTTGTTATAGTATTTCATCTCAAACTTTAAATTGCTACATTATTTCAAGTTTGAACCAGCTGTTTAAACATCACCAATGAAAGTAATGAAATATGAATATTGCTCACAGTAGACCGGAGGACTCGCAGTGTCAGGAGTTTTAACACCTCCACAACCAACGCACGCCTATCTTTCAACAACAACTATCTCATCTGTCTAAGCACTCTAACAAATAATAATAATAATAATAAAGAATGGCAAGCACTCTTTCATCAGATTAATGTGTACCACCTCATTCATGGTGCAGATGAGTTTACTTCCAATTTAGGCAACACTACTTCTTTCATAAATCTTGACAGAATATCTAAGTTAAGGTCTGTTTAGTAAATGGATTCGAATTAGTGATTTGAATTAGGATTTGAGTTAGTGATTTGAATTATTGTTCGAATTGACGTTTGGATGTGCATTTAAGTTTTAATCTGAGTATGGAACAAAATTGAAATTTGTGTTTGAAAAGGTAGTGAAGATAGTTTTTGATTTATTAATAAATATAATAAAATCTTAATATTAATCATCTTAAAAATATGCAATATCAATCTTGATTTATTCCTCTCTTCGTTACGAAGACAATGAAAAAAGAATTATCTTAATTAGACATCAAATGAAGAAGTTGTGATTTTTTTTTCTCAAATATAGGAGAGAGAATTTTAGTTTTTACTGTAGTAAAGATATCCGAGTATCAAAAGTTTAAAGGAATGAGAATTCTAAAAACTTGGATTCTTGATACTCAAATGATTCAGATTTTGAGAGAAACAAACATGTATTCGAATGATTCTTGATATTCGAATTTAAAATTTGAGTCAATGTCCATTGAGTTCAAAGAATGTTTGAACCAAACATACCCTATAATTTCCTAAGATATTTACCCACTTCATAATCACTAGATTGGGGATGGACTCCTCCTTGAATAAACTCCTCAACACTAGAACAGGAGAAAAAAAAAATAGTTGCAAGAATGGGAAGAAGAAGAAGCAAAAGAAAATGACTAGATTTTAAGGAACAAATAATTAATAATTCTTACAGGAGTTCAAACTCAATGGCCTCATGCAAATTAGGAGCACTGATTAAAACACGCAACTTGCCATCTTCGGCGGAACACTGAAGAGAAAAAGCGTACTTATTTTCCAGCTCCTGCCAGTTAATCTTTCATCGTCAACCCCCCTTTATGATCTTCAATTACCAAAATAATGCAAAACTAAATAAAAGTTATTATTAAAAAAAAAAGAAAGAGCATAGACAAATGAAATTAGAAATATACATACAGGCTTTTTGTTATAGGGGAGGACCATTCTCCCACGTGAATAAATATAACGCTGAGTTGAATAATATTGACATTCAAAAGATATAATGCCAAGAAATTTAAGGACGTTCAGTTGATAGGTTGGAACAAGAACTTTAAATTTTCTTGGGAGAAAACAGTTTAGGAAAAAAAAAATTGAAATAGGTTGTAAACAAACAAATGGCGTTGAGGTATCTTACGCTATCGTTACACCTGTTAACCTTAGTATTTTGTTTAGTAAATATTTTGGGTGTTTAAAAGAATAGTTTAAACTTTAAAGTTTAGATAATATAAATCATGCTACAATATAAAATAAAAATACGTTACAATAAAATCTCATGTGTTACCGTATACGGGTTAAACTAAAACTTTTCTCTTAACACACGTTTGTTATGTTACTCCTTCACTCTTGTATATATTACGTGGAAATACGATGGTACTCTGGCCTAGAGTGATGATGTGTATATAAACATAGAGAGATGAAGTCGGCCTGTGTATATGGAGGTTGATGATAAGGATAGAGAAATTTCTGTAAGAGCAAGAAGTCCGGCTAATCGGACTGTATACGATTTGCCTAAAAAGGGAATGTGAACGGCGAAGGCAAGCTTGTGGTATTTGTTGCGAAACGACGGCTCAAGCATCAATAGCCAGCTTATCGTACTTTGCGCGTCAAGTTTGAAGTTCATGTCTCTCCACCCTGACCGGAACTAGTCAAAATCCTATTGAGCAAAATAATCCCACAAAAAAAAGTACAATAATCCAGAAAAAAAAATAAAGAAAGAAAGGATGAACAATTAATGAAAGCATTACTGAAAATCTGAAACAATACATGAAACTAGAAGGGTTTTTTTTTTTTTTTTTCAGTTTTTTCTTTTTTGAGGGGAAAAAAAGAAAAATATGAAAGCTTTTTTTTTTTATTAGCATAAAACTAAAAGCTTTTTCCGAACAGAAAGGATGCAAAAGTCGTGGAAGAGGAGAAAATTTTTCTTTCTTTCTTTCTTTTTCTTGCGTGGTTCGGGTGTGTATACTGGTTGTATGTTTGATTATTTTTTTTATGGGTTTAGCTTAATTTTATGTTTGGTGGGGTGGATAGAAAAAAAAAAAAAAAAAGCAGGAAGGAGAAATAAAATACCTAGGTGAAGGAAGCCAAATGGTGACATGAAATGAAGATTTTCTCTTACGTCGTTTGGTAGAAGAAAAAGAAAAATGAAAAGAAAATGTCAGATTTGATGCATTTTACAATAATATCTTAATACATATAAAATATGATGAATGGTTGAGGTTAAAATAGTTATTTTACCCCTTATTTGTTTGTCAAACTTTTTCCATTCTCTTTTCTTTCCAAAGTTGGAATGATTAAAAACGGATGGGCTCCATGGATATCTATTTTCCTTCCTTCCCCATTTCCTCTCTACCAAGCACACTTAGATTCTAATTTCCTCTCTAAAATCCTTCCTCTAATTTTTGTCCTCTCATTTTTCCACCCTACCAAACACTGGCTAAAGGTTTGGTAAGGTCTTAAGAGATCAATATATTTTATTCATTTATTAATTTTTTGAATATTACTTATTTTATTTTTGTTTAATTCATGTATGCCTCTAAATTATAAAATTTTTATACCCGGTTATGGAAATTATACCAAATAACACACTTTTAATCTTAATATAAGTAAATAACACAACTTTAAAAATAGTAAAGTATATAGTATTTTTGTAATTTCTTCCTTCTTTTAAATATTGAAATTCCTAATTACTTCCATCTTCTTCATTTGCTCCAAAAAACTCTAGATCCACTTTCTCTTTCCTCTCCCTCCTCTCTCCTTCTCTTTTCTCTCTAGCCTTGGTAGCAACTTTGGTGACGCCACTGTCCTTGCCTGACTCTAGCTGGCACCTACCTACATGATGACATCGTCTCCGTCCGCGACTCCAGCGATGCAGCTCTTGCAATCTTCCGGCGTAGCTCCTACAATCTTCACTCAATTTCGGCCTTGTGCAACAACTCCAACGATCTAGAAACAGAATGGATGAGAGAGAAACGGGGAGGGATTGGAGAGAGAAGGGAAGAGAGAGAAATGGGAAGGGAAGAGAGAAAGCAAGGAAGAAAAAAAATATAAAATATTAAGAATTAAACTGAGGTTATTTTTGTAATTTAACTAGTTGATAAATGTGCATTTATTTTTTTGGCCTATCCATTAACTTTGCTTTAAACTTGGCTATTAATTCCATTGAAGCTGAAGCTTGGGGGTTAAAAATCGGTCTAGAATTGGCCTGGAACTCTGGTTTTGGGAAGATTGATGTTGAGTTGGACTCCCTTTCGTGTCTACAAATGCTTCGTTCTTCTCGTGACAATAGAGCCGTCTCTCAAGACTTTTTGCTGAAATCAAAGAATGGATTAGTCGTGATTGGATGATCTCCATCAACCATATCTATCGTGAGGAAAATTTTGCTGCCGATTGGTTGGCTAATTGCGCTATCAATAAGAGGAATTCAAGTAGCTTTACAGAGAACATTCCCTCTGGTCTTGCCAAGATAATTAAGAGCAACTTATTGTGTGCTACTCTTCCTAGATTGTGTCGCATGTAGTTTAGTTTTGTTTTGTTTTCTTTTGTTTGGGTCTGTCGACTCCGCTCAGTCACCAAAAAAAAAAAAACTTGGCTATTAATTTTTATTTCATTATAAGTTTGATCTATTTCCTCCCTTCCCTCATTTATTTCGCCTCCTATAAACCTAATTTAAATTACCTATTCTGCTTATGACACTAACCAAATAATAACCTTCAGCTATTTCTAATTTTATAAATGCCACATGAAATAACTGTTGATTTTAAGTGAACTTGCCATACGAATTATGATGTGTCAAATTGTCTTTTGATTTTTCTTTTTAAATTGGTGATAAGTTAACCCAAAATCAATATCAATAGTTCACTAGATATTTATAATATTGCATTAGTTCAAAGGGTATTTGGAGCCATATAAATAATAAGAAGTGTTTTTCTAAGGGCAAAATGACTGTTTTCAAAATTCAAGGGACATGTTAAATTAGAATACATAGATATTTGAGAAATTAATAATGCTTTAATGGCGCAAATCAATTATCCTCAAATGCATTTGGAAGAGAATGAAAAAAAAAAAAGAGAGATAATAATTATTTCAAAAATTAGTAATAAAGAATTTTCAAAATATTCTAACTTGATGCATCCGTGTGCATTTCTGTTTATTCCTAATGGTAGAGGAAACAGACATGAAAAGGATGGAAAAGGAAAGGATGAAAACGTGCACAGCTAGGGTTTTTTCTTCTTCTTTTTCTTGTTTTAGTTTTTTTCTTTCCTGTTTTTATTTTTTTGGTTAAAAGATCCTTTATTGTTTATTTTCATTTTGACCCCCTTATAAGCTGCACATGTAAGGGACACATGGCCATTCCAACTAATTTTTTAATGGTATCATCAATTGGACTTGTTATGTAATATATTTTAAAGTTTAAGAAATCAATTGCTAAAACTTTTAATTCAGAGCCTGAATTGCCGAGCACAATAAGGGTTAAGGGTACCTATTTAAACAAAATAAAAGCCTTGATCGCTTCACTCCTGCCTTGTGCACAATATCAACTTCGTGGCCACCACACAAATTGCCGAAAGTGTCTTCAACTTCAATTTTACAAAACCAATCTCAAAACATAATATGATTGATCTTAATTCTAAATCATCAATAAAGATATAAATAATCAATATGGGTACAGAAACTAACTCAATAACAAATTTTATATGATGATAATGATGATGTAATGATTAGATAAATAATTAAATTTACAAAGTTGAAATCCCCATTGACTTCCCGAATACTTAGCCTTATACATAATTCATATTTCAAAATGTATTAATTGATTCTAAAGCTCTCATTAAATTTTATAGGTTCATAAATCAAATGAATAATTTAAAAGGTCGTTTCAAATTTTAATTTTCTCTCAAAATTAACAATCAATATGGTAACAATTAGCACAAAATAACTTAGAAAAATATCACGAAATTTGAGTAACAAAATCCCTGCCAGTTTAGTGCTTAGCGTTGACAGCAAAAAGGACCTGGTTTGTGGAATCAAAGTCGTCGACTGAATCTTTGACTTGCCAACTTGATCTTTGAAATTTGGCTTTACAAGTCTAGCATCACGAATGTGTCTAAAATATCGAAAACATGCAAGAAGGACATCTTTTCCAATTTGATGGTTGGGATCAATCGTTAACCTATCAAGCCTGCCAGTCAACCCGCGTTGACCGATGTCCTGAGGATGGTTGACAGCTAAGACTGGCACCAAAACGAAGCTCTCGATATCGGGAGCATGATTCTAAAGTTGGCGTCTCCAAGTGATGCTTGGCTTGCTGGAAAAAGAGGCATAAAACTAAGAAGAGGCGATGGTGGCCTGAAATTTTCTAGCGACAATCAGGCTTGAGGTGGGGTGGGTCTTGTTCCTCTTGATGAGAGGAACCCAATGGGGCAACTACCCAGGGGAGAGGGAACCAGACGATGCCAGAATTGTCCACGAAAGCCCATAAAGGTGCAGCGATCTTTGCTCTATTCTGAGCGACATGTGCGAGCGGGCAGTGGGCAGAGATTGGTCGGCGGGAAGGGCAAGGACTGTTTCTACTCTTTGGGCGTGAAGGAGAAGAAAAGAAAGAAGAAAAATAAAGAGAGGAAGAGAGGGAGAGAGTGTGTGGGGAAGAAGAGGGGCAGCAAGGATTTTTTTTTTCTTACAAGGAACTTTTTAGATTAAATTTCTAACCCAAAGTCATTTAAAATTTCAAAATAGCCTAAAAGTTTAAATTCTTTTTCAAATGAACCCTTGGGTTTTACAATGTGGGCTTTCGATCGGAGATAATAGGACAACAAACGAGGTTTTTTTGGGACCAACTTATAAGAATACCCCTCAAATACATCATCATATTAAAAATGTACTCTAACAAACTACTTATTAAAACTGTCATTTTATTAAAAATTGGAGATTCATTAAAAGACTAAATTACCCTTCATCCCACTCACTCATGCAAGATGCCAAATGGAACCTTCTAGATTCCGTTTTAGAAACCGTCATGTTTTGTCGCGGAACTCGCCTTAGGTCGCTGGAGTGGTGTGCTACATTGTAACCGAGCAGAACTATAACACCCGTTATTTTAACAAGTATAATTGTGTAAAACTTAATGTATTAAATGCGTCAAATTGAAATTTTGTTGTATCTAAAATTTACCGAGTTGCTTTTTCATTTATTTACAAAAATGTCATACTGGCATTTTGTGGAAAAAAAAAAAAAAAAAAGTCTTTGAAGGAGACTAAAGGCATCTTGCTGTGAACCTCCCATTTATTTCCTTCTTTCTTTTTCTTCTTTTTATTCATTGCTTTTTCTCTCTCACATGCGCAAACTTTATCTTTTCTGTCTTCTACTTCCCTTTTCTTATTTGTTACCTATAGCAAATAGACTGATTTAGTTATTCTTCCTTAGAAACTCAAATATACAGCACCAAAAGCCAATTCCTATCATAGATTCAAGAAAATTTGGTGAAGTTTTGGGAAAATGTCTATCCAGAAACAATTTAGAACGGCTTGATCTTAGGTCAGATTTTCTTAGTGAAACTTTTAGTTTTACAACTTTTGATTATATTTATACTTTAAATTTCATTGTCAAATATCAAATCTATATATATATATGATTGCTATATGTGTTAGATTTTAGGTATTTAATATTGAAGCTTATTTTGAAATTATTTGAGTATGTTAATGTTTTAAAAAGAGCCTTTTGTTTTACGTTGATGACTTAAATATCAATTTTCAAGTCTTAATAAGGTTGAATAGGGGCTCGACTTTAGATTTTTATAAAACGTTAAAATCTAAAGGTTTCGAACTTAATGACAATAGTATACATATCTTGACAATTTTCTTCAAGGTATGGCCAAAAAAAGGAAAGAGCAGAATATCTTGACAAATACTTTTCTGTAAGAAGAAACATAAATATGTTTTATGCTCTAAATCAATGCGTGATATTCCTTTAGAAAAGTATCTGTTTCTTAATTCGTATCTATTTCAAATCCACAAAAACTTACTTGTAATGTGAACTCATAGGAGAAGCGAGCGTAAGCAAGCATTAAAGGTCCCTTAAAAAAATAGGTGGCCATTATAACCAATTTTTTTAAAAAATAGGTGGCCATTATAACCAATTTTTTAAAAGATTCGCTAACAATCTTATATTTTAAATATGTTGCCAAAGGTTTGACCCTAGGTGCATATTTACTAATTCCACCACTATCTAATGTTATTACCTCTTAGTGGTAAGGAAGTTCTTCATCACACAAAGACATTTAATTAAACTGATATACATATCGAAGGAAGAGTTTTGAAATATACGCACATGTATATTTATCTTATTATATTTTTATTCCTACCTTTATATTATTGACAATATGATCTCTTACAAATGCTGGAGCTGTATATGTATGATTTGAAGAGAATTATAATTATGTTTGTACAGATTTGATCTAAGTTCAATGATGAGCTAATTTTTTTGTTTTTCAGTTTTAATTCAAAATTAAATTTTTGTGATATTACAATTTTTCGATGACACACTAATAAAAATAAATGGTAAATTAATATAAGCTGATGGCGATAACCTTGGGCTCTTGATTGGTGGCTCTTCGAGCATTAGCGGAGAATCGATGATAATCATCAGGCGGGACAAAAGGCGACTTCGTTGACATAAACGCGAGGTGCCTTCGCAATGGCAACAGGATTTAGCCGCCGCCTCTGGAAGCCACAAGCATCATTGACAGAGTACGATGATTAGGGATTGGATGACGATAGCCTCAGGCCCTTGATCAGTGACTCTTTGAGCATTGGTGGAGAATTAGTGACAATTGTCGAGAGGGGTGAAAAGCAGCTTTGTCGACATGAACACGAGGTGCCTTTGATCTTATTGCCGCCCTTGGAAGCCACATGCCTCATCAAAGGAGCAAGATGATTGGAAGCTCACCTACCGCTAGCCATCGACTATTCCCAGGGACAGAGAATGAATCAACAGTTTCTGATTGCCTAGACGATGATCTGGGAGAGCAAAAGGGAAGTTTGGAAAGGATAGAGGAGCTAGGGCTTGGAGGAGTCTAGGAAGTAGAAGGAAAGGAAGAGGAAGATGACTAGAGAGAAGAGTGAGAAATGAAAAAAAATTGAGAGATAAGAGAGAAAAACATAAACAGAGTAGGGAGAGAGAGGAATAAAATAAATATCAAATTAGGGTTTCTATTTAATTTTTAAACTAGGGACAAAAATGTCAAATTAAAAAAATAATAAAGGGACAGTTTTAAAAAGTCAAAAAGTAAAAGACAGTTTTTATAAGTGGTGTGTTTTAAAGGTATTTTGTGTAGTTTCTCTCTTCTTTTTTTTCGTTTTGTATCAATTATCAAATTAGGAGTTCTCACGAATATTAAGAAGATTTGATAGAGTAATTTACTAGATTCTTCCTTTCCAAAAAAAAAATACCAAATTATATTATTGTAATTTGTATGTTTATGTAACTCATTTGTAGTGCTTGTCGTTATTGAATTTTCTCTTTTTAATATGTAGCACATTTATATTATTTGATTTTTAGTTTACTTAAGGCATTTGAACATAGATCACAAATTAATAGGTTTGATTTTCGTTGGCAAGTGTTTTTTTTTTTTTTTTGTTTAGATAGAGAATCGGTGACAATCGTCAGGAAGGATGAAAAGCGGCTTTATTGACATGAACAAGAGGTGCCTTCGATCCTATCGCCGCCTTCGAAAGCCACATGCATCATCATATCAGAGGAGTAAGATAATTGGTAGCTCACCTACCGTTAGCCATTGATGATTTCAAGGGAGAGGGACAGAGAATGAATCGACAGTCGCTGATTACTGAGACAATGATCTAGGAAAGCAAAAAGAAAGTTTGAAAAGGATAAAGGAGCTAGGGTTTGGAGGAATCTAGGAAGTAGAAGGAGAGAAAAAAGGAAGACGACTAGAAAGGAGAGAGAGAAATGGAAAAAAATGAGAGATAAGAGAAAGAAACGTAAATAGAGTAGGGAGAGAGAGGAATAAAATAAATATCATATTAGGGTTTCTATTTAATTTTTGAACTAGGAACAAAAATGTCAAATTAAAAACCAAATTAAAAAAAAATAAAGCTCTTTTTTTTTGTTTTGTATCAATTATCAAATTAGGAGATATCACGAATATTAGGAAGATTTGATAGAGTAATTCACTAGATTCTCCCTTTCCAAAAAGTACCAAATTATATTATTGTAATTTGTATGTATATATAACTCATTTATAATGCCCGTCATTATTGAATTTTCTCCTTTTAGTATGTAGCACATTTATATTATTTAATTTTTACATTTATATTATTTGATTTTTAGTTTGCTTAAGGTGTTTAAACGTAGATCACAAATTAATAGGTTTGATTTTTATTGGCAAAGTGTTTTTCTGTTTAGGCAAAGAATCACCAGAGAATCGGTGACAAGCGTCGGAGGGATGAAAAATGGCTTTGTCAACGAGAACACGAGGTGTCTCCGATCCTATCACCGCCTTCGGAAGCCACATGCATCATCAAAGGAGCAAGATAATTGGGAGCTCACTTGCTGCTAGCCATCGACGATTACGATGGACAGAGAATGAATCGACAGTTGCCGATTGTCGAGACGATGATCTGGGAGAGCAAAAAGGAAGTTCAGAAAGGATAGAGAAGCTAGGTTTGGAGGAATCTAGGAAGCAAAAGGAGAGAAAAGAGGAAGACAACTAGAGAGGAGAAAGAAATGAAAAAAATTAAGAGATAAGAGAGAGAAACGTAAACAGAGTAGGGAGAGAGAGGAATAAAATAAATATCAGATTAGAGTTTCTATTTAATTTTTGAACTAGGGACAAAAATGTCAAATAAAAAACCAAATTAGAAATTTTAAAAAATCAAAAAGTGGAGGGCAATTTTTATAAGTGGTGTGTTCTAAAGGTATTTTTGTAGTTTTCTTTTCATTTTTTTTTGTTTTGTATCAATTATCAAATTAGGAGATCTCAAGAATATTAGGAAGATTTGATAAAGTAATTTACCGGATTCTCCTATTCCAGAAAAACTTACCATATTATATTATTGTAATTTATCTTGTTTGACACGCCGTATTATATTTTATTATATTACATTGTATTTTTTGTATATAATACAATACAATACAATATAATATAGTACAATATAATACGGTGTGTTAAATATGACCTTTATAACTCATTTGTAGTGCTCGTCATTACTGAATTTTCTCTTTTTAGTATGTAGAACATTTATATTATTTGATTTTTAGTTTGATTAAGGTGTTTGAACATAGATCACAAATTAATAGGTTTCATTATCATTGGCAACTTGTTTTTTTGTTTAGGCAAAAAATCGATGGAGAATCGGTGACAATCGTTGGGAGGGACGAAAAGCAGCTTTGTCGACGTGAACATGAGGTGCCTTTGATCCTATAGCCGCCTTCGAAAGCCACATACATCATCAGAGGAGCAAGATAATGCCACTAGCCATCGACAATTCTGAGGGGCAGAGAATAAATTGCCGCCTTCGAAAGCCACATACATCATTAGAGGAGCAAGTTAATGTCGCTAGCCATCGACAATTCTAAAGGGTAGAGGATGAATAGACAGTTGTTGATTGTTGAGACGATGATCTAGGAGAGCAAAAAGGAAGTTCGGAAAGGATAGAGGAGCTAGGGTTTGGAGGAATCAAGGACAGTAGAAATGAAAAAAAAAAAAAAAATTTTGAGAGATAAGAGAGAGACGTAAACAAGGGTTTCTATTGAATTTTGAAACAAAATGGATCTAAAAATATATCATGGCAATTTGAAACAAAAGGTTTGGGCATCTTATATAGGCTTAAGACTTCTCTCATTTTGCTTCTAAATGGATGTGGGATTATGCCTTTTTTTATTTGCCAAGTCACAATGAAAAAGTATTGGGTGCACTAGCAAAATAAAGAAGCTTCTTTTTTTCCAATAACCAAATAGAATATATAGTCAAAATGGTTGTTTGGAAACAAGTATCTATTTCCTATTTTGGTGCACTATTTCGAACTAAATTGTTCAGTTTGAGTAGTGAACGAAGTTCAATCAAATCCGTGTTAATATTTGCTGCTACTTGAGGAAATCTTGTTCAAATCCATGTTTAATAGCATTTTCTGCTTGTTGAGGACATGTTGTGCTCTAACTTTGTATTTGATTCAAATCAATTAAAGTATTTGGGATGATTGGTTCTAACCAAAAGACTAACATGTCAAAGCTTTATACTGTATCTTACATTTTCTTGACACTGTAGAGCTATACACCGTAGCAACAAAATGTTTTGGTTGAAACCGAGAATCCAAAACACCCTGAAATAATAATTATTATTATTATTATTATTTAATAATAATTCAATAAAAGAAATTGGCTAGCACTCTCTCCTCTCCAATTTTAATTCAATGGCCTAATCTCAAAGAGTTAATTTCTACCTCCTTTATTCATGGTGTCGAAGATTTTCTTTCCAATTTAGGCAAGGCTACTTTTTCCATATACCCTGCCAGAATACCCAAGTTTTTGAATGAGCTATGATATTTATCCACTTGCAAATCACTAGACTGGGAATGGTCTTTTTTTTATATGAACTCGTCGACACTATAATAATAGGGAAAAAAAAGTTGCAGAATCAGAAAAGAAGCAAAACAAAGTGACTAAATTTTAAGGCAAAAATAAGAAATAATCTTTACAGAAGCTTAAACTCAACGACCTCAGGTAAATAAGGAGCACTGATTAAAACTGGCAACTTTCAATCTTTAGCAAAACACTGAAGGAAGACTTACATGCTGCTTACGACAAGAAAACGCGTACTGTTTTTCCAGTTGCTACCAGTGATCTATCTTTACCTTCTCTTCATCATCTTCATTTATCAAAGCAAGAGAAAAATAATAATAAATGCAGTATCAAAAATAAATTATAGACAAGAGCTTATATATAGGTTTTGTCTATGTCCTGCCATGCCTTGCATAGGGTTAAGCAAGATAACATGACATGACATTCGTTTCATGTGACATTAACTATGGAAAGATGTAAGAACAGTTTGGATGACTAAATACCCGTTTGGTTTATAGGTTGAAACAAAAAATTAAAATAAATTTAAAAGTTTTATAAAAAAAATACTATAATAAAAAGTTTGAATTATAACTGAACTAATAAAACAAACATGACATAATTTTCTTCTACACATTTGGGACATAATTATCACATGAAATAATTTAGCATAAAAAACTGTTATATGATGGACCTATTTTCCATAGCTTGTGCATTTACGTCTAAGGGGTTAGAAAAAGAGAAGAGTTAATAAAGGGCATTTTAAATGTTGTTTGGATGATGCATTGAAAAGTGCTTCTTGTATTTAAAAGAGCCTTTGAACATGTTTAATTAAATAAGCCGAAAATTCTTATTGGTATAAAAAGTAATGTAATTTAAAGATAAAAATAAAATTTTTAATTTATTATTTTTAAATAAAAGGTCAAAAACGTAAATAGAAAATATTTTCATAAGCAGCAGAGAGTTTTTTGTCCCAAAATTGCTTATAAAACCCAAAAGCATATTTGTTTGGTCAATTCAAACAAGCTCAAAAGCAGTTTTTGGTGTAAATAAGTCAAAAATAATTTTTTTTAAGTCATTCTAAACGGGCTCGAAATAAATATTAGGTTAAATCTTCTATTGGCACTAAGATCCTAATGGCACAATAACATGAGAAGAATTCTAGGAGGAAAAGGAGGGAGGTGGACAAATCTTTAACCGAAAACGACAAGCACAATAACATGGGAAGGAAAACAAAACTGGGTATCAGAAATGGCATCAACTTGGGCAATTAACTTTATTTTCACTTTTGAGATCATATTTATTGATTGTACGCACATCTGAGTCAACTATATTAAACTGGCTTGGAGCATTCTTATCGTTTATATATTTTTACTTAGGAATATATACTGGAAAGTGGAAGCAAGCAAACATCTAAGAAGATTTGTCCCTCACTTTTGCCTACTACAGTTACCTATCAAAGAAATTCGGCAATTGCCAACGTATGAAATGGCGCATGTTGTAGTTCTAATCGTCAACTTAATTTACTAACAAAATTGGTCAATGATATTAATAAAAATTATAACCAAAAAATGTCATAAACTAGTGGTGTGAACATTCGGAGAAATTATTATCCAAGGCTTCATTCATTGAACAAACTAGCATCCAAGAAGGTTAGCACGCCAAGCAGTACAATCCGAGATAAAGTAAGGTTCCGTGTTTTCTTACAAGAGTATAATGATGAAGAATAGATAGAGAATAATGAAAACAGTTTTTTTTTTTGTGAGAGAGAAAGAAACGCAAAAATTAGATCAAAATTTATGATCGCGCTTTTTCTATTTTATAAAATAAAAGCCAACCTTTCAAAGCATCACCGCCTACGTGCATAAGTGTATCTAACAAGCGCCTCTACAGCCTCACTCATCCATGCCATGCACATGTGTACAAGCTTAAAACGGGTCTAAAAAACATATATCATCAACCCTTCAAAAGATTAACATCTTATAAAGTGCTACCTTATTTTATAAGATTCGAATATGGGATTTTTGGTTGTCTGTAGCATTTTTCTTTATATTAAAACTTAAACAATTCCAATAACAAGTATGCCCCAAACATTGTAACGCCTGTGCTAGCAAACGTGCCAGATCCATTTTTTTATCCCTCCTCCCATTTAATATGATGGTTGCAGCACCCTCCAATGCATCCCGGATGGTTCCAGTTTGACCCGATTTTTAGCATCCCGAAGCAATAGTCATAAATCAGGATTTTAGAAGAAAGGATGGTGCAGGACATCCTTGGTTGTAGGCCTACAGTACAACAATAGAGACGAGTAAGAAGGATAACAAACAGTGAAGAAGGAAAATTGGAAAACTGAAGACGAGACAGGAGAACTTATCTCTTAGGGCACGTTTCCATGTCCATTTCTAATAGCTCTTACTAGACTCCAATCCTACGAATTTGGTTGATGGTGGAACATTCAAATGATGTCCATTTCCAATATCTCTTATTAGACTCCAATCCAATATGTATTTGGTTGGTGGTAGAACATTCAAATGCATTTGAATGGTTAAAATTCAAATCTAAGTTTTCACTTCTTACAAATTTGATTATTCAAATGCTGGTAGGTTCTAGTAAATTTTTTTGTTAAGTAGGTTTCTAGTAATATTAACTATAAACGGTCTAAAAAAGCTAACTATAAACAATTTTTCAATTAATTTTTTATTTTAGTATGCAAAGACTAAACTGTCGTAGTAAGCAAAATATTTGAATCGTGATTATTTTTACTTATTCATGTGAAATTTTATGTCATCATAAAGTAGATTATAAACATAATTTGTCCAACAAAAAGAAAGGAATCGATAATAAACTTAATTAATCAATTATATTTAGAGTGTTCAGAAAAAAAGTAACACAATCCAATGAAAATTCAGATGGCTTAGACAGACACTCGCATTATTGAATACCACATGTCCTTTACGTTTGATCAATCAAACTAAGGGATTAGTTTACATAAATTACTAAATTTATCAATTTGACTTACTTTTAATAAAAGAATGCTACGGAAAAAAACACTTTTAGTCAGGAAGAGATATTGTGACTAAAAATAAGATAATTGTAATTAAAATATATCTTTAAATTATATTTCATGACAAAATTGAAAATATGGCGCTCTAAACATAGGTAAATGAACTGTTCATTACTCTCAATTTCATAGAAATGGACAACATTTGGATGTTGATCAGATACTTTTAGATTTTTATTTTCTCTGAGAGCAATATAATAATGAGTCTTAATACACTGTTTAACCGCCATTAAATGATCATTGTAGCTTCCCTGAAGAACAATGTTTCCCTTAGCAATTTCTTTTTTTGAAATAATAAGTTCTCAAATCTTCAGATCATCAACCCTGTGAAATGCCTGCAGAGTTTCTCTCACACTTTCTTCAAGGCGTAAAAGCTCATTTGAGCTATTATTTGGTCCATCTTTGTTATGGGCATTATTCTTCTTGTTTTTCCAGCGTTTAATCATTTTGCAAACCATACATTCGCCAGTTGCCTTTTTTTTATTTATATGCCACACTATGAAATATGCGATATGCGATCACGATAAAACAAGCGATGAGAACAAGAAGTAATGGGATAAGAAAATGTTGGACTGGTTTCAATTACTCTACTTGTAAAATTCAACGCAGTCTCCAAAACCTCAATGTCAATATAAGGCAGGGCAACCGCAGTGCCTCTGGAAGCCATTCTAAATTTCTAAAATTTACAGACGCAATAATTTAAAATATAGAAAGCTGTTTTAATAAGTGAATATGAATGATAGGAGTATAGATGACAATTCGTGTTAACAGGTCATGCCCATATTAACTGTTTATCAATCTATTAGAATACATCAATCCAAACACGACTTATTTACCAAACATGTTAGATGATGTCATTATAAAACCTAAAAAAATTAGTAGAAAAACTGACCTCAAACTAGGGTTGAGATCTAAGAGACGATTAAAAAGATCAAGAGGTTCTGGCATCTTCTCCATGAAAAAAAAAGAGCTTCTTGCCTTTCACAATCCTTGTATTATGTTCGATTTTCTCACCATATGGGTGTTCTCTAGTCATACAATTAAAGAAAACACAGCCTAGACTAAATAAGACTTTTGCACACGTTTAGCGCTTCTGCTCAATTATCTCAGCTGCTTGCCAACTTGAACTATCGCAGCCTGTGGTTTAAAACTAACATCTCTATTGAATAATGCACCACCTAGAATTTTAATATATGTTTTTTAAATAAGGAGAAGTGATTTATTCTAAATATTAAAAAAAATGAGGAGAGGTCTAGTGTTGACTTATGGAAGACTTATTCTTTGGAAGTTGTTGATTGATACCCATATTCGATAGTTTTGTCATTAAATATACATCATTGTTCATCAAAATATTTTGAGGCTTCAAGATATTCATAGCATTATAAGCTTTCTACAAGTGAATCTAAATTAAATTAAAAGAATAGAACAATATTAGATGATGATAATTTCACTATAAAAAACTACTCTTAACAATTTTTTTTCTATTGTTTTAGTGATAATTATCATAAAAAAAAAACAATTGTTTGATTTCTTTAATTTCATGACATGGTGATTATAATTTACTAAATTTATTAATTTAACTTACTTTGAATAAATCCATGTTATTGGAAAAAAAAAAACTTTGTCACAAAGAAATATTGTGACTAAAAATTAGAGGGTTATCATTGTAGTATATCTTGACTCATATTTAGTGACAAATTGCAAACACAATACTCCAAACATAGGTAAATGAAGTGTTCATCATTCTCCATTTCATAGAAACAGACGACATTTGAATGTTGATCAAATGCCTTTTTATTTTCACTTTCTCGCACAGAAATATAATAATAAGTCTTAACAAGTTGTTTGACCGCCATGAAACGACCATTGTAGCTTCCCTCAAAAGCAGTGTTTCCCTTAACAATTTCTTTTTTTTTTTGAAACAAGAAGTTCCTAATATTTAGATCATCAACAACCTTGTTAAAGGCCTGCAGAGCTTCTCTGTCACTTTCTTTAGAGCAAAAAAGTTCATTTCATTTACTGTTTAGTTTTACTCATTACTGGCATTATTCTTCTTGTTTTTCAAACGATCACGATAAAACAAGCAATGAAAACAAGAAATAATGGATAAGAAAATGTACATGAAACTTTGGATTAGTTTCAGTTACTCTACTTGTGAAATTCAATTCAATTTCTAAAACTCAATCTTAGTAGAAGGCAAAGCAACCACAGTGCCCTATTCTAAATTTTTAAAATACGCAGAGACAATAATTTAAAATGTAGAGAGCGGTTTTAATAATTTTCCATTGTGAATATAAATGATCGTAGCAGGCGTGACAATTCATATTAGTAGGTCGTGTTTATGTCAGATGTTTATTAATTGTATAAAAAAACATCAACCCAAGTACGAAATATTTATCAAAAGATCAAAGGATGTCAATTTCAATACGACCCATTAATCATGTCACCCTACATAAGCCGTTTAAATGTATATATTGTATAAATAATTGATACAACTATGACTTATTTAACATGATTATAATACATAAAATAGGAGTATTGGTCAATTTATCATTTATTTTAAGATTAACATATAAAATTTACCTAGAACTTTTAAAATTCACAATACTTAAATTTAATAAAAGCAAGTAAAGTTTCTTCATGCATCATATAATCTTTTATATTATATCATATATATAATTAACTTCAAATATACTTTTATATT